>JAUKPS010122571.1:0-19070 GCA_032273165.1 Chlorellidium tetrabotrys
TTGGTGGTAGAATAGTACAAATGTACAGAATACCAAAGGAGACTTTAACAGGAATACAAACAATTACATTAGCATCTTCTGATATTTACACACAAAAAACATCAATACCAACAGATAATTTATATTTGTTTGATGTAGAAAATGGCCATGACGGTTTGTGTGCGGATTGCTAAATTTTAAATATATAATAAAAATGTCTCAATTTCCATACAACACGACAAGCGATGAATACTCGTATCCTCCGTATAAGAAAGGAATAAATTCTTTTTATACAGACAATAAGTATTCTTGTATGAGTCCATACGGACCCGTTTCTAATATAAACTGCCCAAAAGATCAACCATACTGCACATGTCCGGATAAAGTTGCAGAATTACAACCCTCTGATGCAGAACCAAGCGATACCTATCTGGCAGAATTAAAAAATGGAACAAGCGAATGTTTATTGATTAAACAACGATTAGGCACTGATTGGATTGGAATAGATTACGGCAATCCTCATGCGGACTATAATTGTACAGATTGTAGTAGTCCTACTGAAGAAAAATTTACTGCTGTTAGTGGTGTAAATGCTGATTGGAAACCGTATGTTGAAGTTGAAATTAATACTGACAGTGGTGGTGGTGGTGGTGGTGAACAGTTGGTTGCTACATCAGATAAAAAATGGTATTACAATTACGACAAACGAAAATTGTATGGTGAAACCCCATTCCCACCAGATTCTAGTGAAGTTTTAGATAATACAGTAGATTGTGGAAACGGTAGTTTAATTGGTCCATATTTTCAATACTATAAAGAATATTCAAAAACTGCGGCTACATTCTGGAACACTCCACCAAAAACACCACTTCTTAGAAAAGCACAAACCGCATTAATGAATACTCAAAGAATTAAAATTCTTGTTCACGGTAATTTTCAAGCCAGACCAGGAAGAATGGTAAATGTAGATTACTTTAATTTTGGTGGTCGTTGGATGATTTACAAAATACAAAGAATCTTAACAGCACAGAAACATTCCATGTATCTCTATCTTATGCGAGATGGAGTAGAATAAAATGGCAAAATACACAGACATAGACCTATATCTAACTAAAAATGAAATAACCAACGATATTAATTATAAATTGGATATTGCTGCAATAGGCCAATCTATTAAAAATATAATATTAACAACCAAAGGAGAACGATTCTTTGATTTTACTTTTGGTGGAAATGCTTACGATTTAGTTTTTAATCAGTTATCTCCTCTGCGTACAAGACTAAAAGAAAAAGAGCTGACGGCTGCTATAGGAGTACATGAACCTAGAGCTCTTGTTCAAAGCCTAAATATTACAGATTCTAATTTGGGTTATTGGAATATAGAAATAACATATTCTCCCGTCTATGACCAATCAATAACAAAAAGTATTACTCTAACAGTAGGTAACGACAAGTAATGGCTAATCCTAAAATAAACATCTCATCTTTAGACTTTGACAGTATTAAAACGTCTTTAAAGACTTATTTAAGTGGTTTAAAGAACGCTGATGGTACTCTTACTTTTGAAGGATACGACTTTGATGGAGCTGGTATTAATGTATTGTTAGATATTTTGTCTTACAATACTTTATACTACTCGTTCTACAGTAATATGATTGGTAATGAAACTTTCTTAGATACTGCTCAGATAGAAAATAATATAGTTTCATTAGTAAAACCTCTAGGGTATCTTGTTACCGGTAAATCTGCTTCTAAAACAGAAATGACAGTTAAGTCTGTATCTACAACCGATACTCTAATCGCTTACACTGATTTTTTCACTGCTTTAAGCACATCAGGTGCTTCTTATAAATTTTATCCAATACAAAATTACAGCTTGGCGTCCGGAGCAAGTACTGATATTGTACTATACGAAGGCAGGACGGTTGCTAATAATTTACAGGTAGTAGTTGATATCGCAGATCAAAAAGGATTTTTAGGTAATACAAACATAGATTTAAACACATTGACTGTGAAAGTTAATGGAACTGCATGGGCACAGTATAGTGCATTTCAAGCTAATCCGGGACCAGACAGTGAAGTTTATTTCTTAGACAGAACTTCTTCCGGTTTTTATATAATATTTGGTAAAAAAACTTTAAACGATTATCAAGCAACCTTTGGTAAACAAATTGCAGAAAATGACGTGGTTACTGTTTCTTATATGGTGCCATCTGGAACCGTTGCCAATAATATAACTTCAATCAAAAATAGCAAAGTTACTGCATCATCAACAAGCAAATCTGCTGGTGGCACTGATGGTGTAGATTTAGATCTTGTAAAATTCTTTGCTCCCAAAATGTTTGCAGCAAACGATCGTGCAGTAACTAAAGATGATTATTATGGTTTATTATTTTCTTCAAATATTCTACCATCCTCAATAACACAATCCGAGCAAGTAAATGTTTGGGGTGGTGAAGAAGCAGATCCCCCAGCATTTGGAAGAGTGTTTATTTCATATGCAGATACCACGTTAACAACAAATACTGCTTCTGTCAAGAAGAGCATAGCTTTCTTAAAAAATAAATCAGTGGTTACCGTTCTTCCAGAATACGTTCAACCACAAACAATTACAGCACAGTTGTCTGTTGTTACAACTGGAGCAAGTACTGCAGAATTAGCGGGTATCAAAAAATTAATAGAAGATAATTATAATACCACTTTAATTTTTAATAATTCAGTAGTACTAACCGATATAAAAAACCTAATAACCGATAATTATTCCAGCGTAAGACGAGTAGATATGAGTTCTGCTAGTCTATTATTGGTGGTAAAAGGTTCTGGTTCTGATAAAGCACTATACTTTAAAAATCAATTAAATGATCCTTCCACAGCAGGGGAAGTTGTGTCTTCTACTTCTTTTAGTTACAAAGGAATAACGATAAATTTGGTGGACCAAAAGATAAACAGCACTGAAGGATATTTGGTGGCACGCAACACTTCAACCGGAGCAATAATTAATAGTTTTGGTAATTTAGGATCTGTTGATTATTCTATAGGTAGTGTTGCTATTAACGGTAATGTTTTATCAGCTGGTACAGACATCACCGTGACAGCAAAACCAAAATACACAGATTTAATAACAATAAAAAATGAATTTTTAGTTAATGTTTCGGCAACAGTAACCGGAGCATAATATAAATGATACTATTATTCTTCAATAAAAATAAACAAAACAAAGAATACGATACAAATCGAGACCTTTCTACTTTTGATACCGAGCCAAGAGCTCAATTTAAATCATTAGCACAACCGGTAGCTTCTTTTTACGCTCCAACAGTAGATTTAACCACTTCTTGTAATTACCCGTTAAATATACGAGAACTTTTTCCTTATTGGTTAAGATTAACTTCTAATGGTGATTCTGTTTTAATATCACTAACAGAAAAATATTATCAGTGGTTAACCTGTAATACTAAAGATATAAACACTTTAAGCTTTTTTCGTTTAGAAGATCTTATAGATTTAGAAAATATTCCAGACGAATTAATTGAACATTTATCTAATACGTATTTAAACTCTTTACCAGCTGATTCCATTAATAACAATATTGTTAGCCCGGAAAAAGTTAAAAATATTATTGATAATATTAAAGTAAATCTTTACTCTAAAAAGGGAGCAGAAGACGGATTTAAATACGTAATTAATCAATTTTTTGGTGTAGATCCGGATCTAATATCAATATCTTATCCTAAACGATACGTTTTACGATTAAACGGAGGCAGATACGATTGGATGTCAGACAATCTAGCTTCTGCTACCAATTACTCTACCAATCTTGATGATTTTTATCCGCAATTAACCGGCAGTTATTTAAATTATTCTGTTCTTTACGATAATGATTTATGGCAAGAACATTCTTACGTGGTTAACGTTTCTGGTGTGTCTTTAGAAGCTTATGAGAATGTAGTAAAACCAATATTACATCCTGCTGGTACCAAAGATTTCTTCCAAGTAAGACAAGATATATTTAATAACGTATCAGATGCCACCAGTAACGTAAAAAGTGAATTGCCATTTTTGGCAAATTATGCTTTGTATAAACTAGGGTCTACTGCAAGTATTGGGTATACATTTGGTTGCTCTGGAGCCTACGGTGGCGTTACAGGCCAACCAATATACGTTTTCCCCAGTTGGGATGCAGAAATATCTGATAAGTATTATCCAGGCATGTCATTTGGAGAGATAAATATTGGTGATTTCTTATATTTAACACCAAAAGAAGGACAAAGTTATCCAAACACAGGATTAACCTGCTCATAATATGAACGAAAAATTATCACAAAACTTTTTAAAAGAGATACAATTTCCAGAATTACATTTGGTTTTAGGTGGTTTATCTGGCCAAAGTGATCCTAATTCGTTTAGTCCAACCGCAGACTCTTTGGTTGCCAGAAGAATCGGTGCAACCGAAAGAGCATTAATTGCAGACAATAATGAATGGCAATACGGAAAAGTGTATACCGCATGGGGTCCAGATATTACTTCAAATTATTATGCGTATAACACCAGCAATAGAATAGTTTATATCTGTACAGACAACAAACCAAATAACCGAATAGACGAAGAATCTGCAATTTCTACCATTATTCCGTCACACACAACTCCCACAATTGAAACTTATGAGGATGGATACAGCTGGATTCCGTATTTTAAAACAGATATTACTCAACTAGAATTTTTGTCAAAAACCGATCTTCCTATTCCAAATTTAGGAAAATCACAAGCGTTTAGTTCTTTTTCAGACAAATACGAATCTCTTTGTGGTACCGGATTAACTTCTTACGGTTGTTGCTGTCTGTATTTTAAAGAAAATAGTGTAGATGAAGTAACATCAGAAGTTTATAACGCAGGTGATGTAACCAACGAAGTAATTTTTTCAGACTGTTTTGAGTGTCAGAAGCTGGCAGACGCTTTAGATCGAGACGTTATCTTCTTGAGTGGTGTTACTTCTGGTGGTATCACCAGTTCACATCCTTTAGAAAATCCGTTATGCCCAGCCACAAAAACAATAAAAACACTGCAAGACGAACTAACAGAAGAACAGTATACCCTGGTTCCAGGCTCAAGCAGAGAATACGCTTTATATCTTCTTAACAATTTCACAAACGAAACCGGTATAATGGCTGCTCGTATAGATTTAAGTGGATTAACTTTGCCAGGATACACTTCTACAATCACAGAAAATCCAGAAATAACAATTAAAGATCAAACCGGAACAGGTGCCAGAGTTAGAGTGCTAACTAGTGGTTTAGATCCAACTACTGGCCGTTATCCGGTTACAGGTGTTGAGTTGCTGGAGTCTGGTACTGGTTATACTGAAGTAACAGACTGGAGTTTAAATAACACGTTTGTTGATGATTATATTCAATTAGTACACTTCCCAAGCAATTTTTATAATGATCCAACTCAACTAGTTCCTGGTAAACGATATAGAATTAAGGCACAAATAACCAGTGACGAACTTGCAAGCAATGTTAATGTTGAACAAATAACTAAATTTGCAGTATTAAGTAATCCTCAGTTTTACGGTAGCGAAGCCCCTGCAATTTATCCAGAAGGCGACCGCAATTTTAGACCACTACAAACAAACGCATTTGCTATAACTGGACCATTTACAAGTATAGCATAATAAGGAATAATACATGGCATACGATCCCGGATCATTTCAAGAAGCACTTTCTGTATCACAATATCAAGCAACCGCAGGTACTTCTGTTACTAAACCTGCTTTAAATAGCTATAATATTTTTTACACCAGTTTAAATACCAAGCCAAACGGAAAAGTCAGACTGGTATCAACCGCCACAGAAGGCCCAGGATACAGAGTGGATGTTGCAGATAAGCGAGACATAGTTGCTGTTAATGACGAAATAACAATTAGTGATACCGTTTATAAAGTTAGAGAACTGGTAACTCCTGAAATTGCTCCTGACAGCGGAAAGATAGTTTCTCCTCAAAATATAAGTGATAGTCCGATTGAAGTATTTCCCAGTACTAAGCGTACTTATAGATTTGATATTAGTATAAATATAAACGACGTATAAAAATGACAATACCACAACCATTCATCAGCGATTTACCGCTAAAGCAAAACCCGTTCAGAAGCAGATCAGAATCTCAAATGGATGCTGCAAAAAATTATTTTGCGGTTGCATTTAAGCCTGGTTTCCCTTTACAAGCTTCCGAATTAAATGAATTACAAGAAAACTTTTACATTCAACAAACTTTAACACAAAACATGTTTGCCAACTGGCACAATATGAATTATTTGGAACAAAATGGTGTTGGTATGCTGGCAACTCCGTGGAACGGCTGCACTCCAGTAGATCCAGCACTAGTAAGTTACACTTCAGCATCCAGTAAAGTAACAGTAACCTTTAAAGCTGGTTGGTATCTAACAAAGCAAAATAATGTTAACGGTGGATTTGGAATATGGGTGTACAACAATACAGATACTGTAATTTTAACCGACTATAGTAATTCTTCAAATCCAGGTCTTGATGGAGATTACGGAATAATTATTAAACAAAACACTATTCAGTGCACCACTAATGCCACTGCAGCAACCTACGAAGATCGTTCATTACAAGATTCTTCAAACATTAACGTCATTAATGGTCCGTGTGGTGCTGCCAGATTACAAGTACAAATTATTCGTTTTGGTAAAGCAACCGATGTTGCAACCGGAGAAACTTTCTTACCAATGATAACAGCAAGCAGACCCGGAAGTTCTGTGGTCGTAGCCTTTAAGAATAATTACAACATAGTAGTAATATAATCCCATGCCAATAAACAATCTATTATACACTGATACGTTTAAAACTTGGTTTGATACAACCAATACCGTTATTAGCACATTAAATGGTGTAACAGTTTATAATATTCTTGCTGGTGACGGCATTAGTCTTAGCAGTTCTGGTGGTATATTTACTATCGGTCATAGTAACAACGTATCAACTGGTGTTACATTTGCTGGTAATGTAAAATTTAACGGAACAGTTTCTTTTGCTTCCAGCCCAACAGTTTCCAGCACAACCATCAATGTACTTCCTAAAGTGTCTGGACTAACCGCAGGAAATGTTGTTCGTGTGACATCAAGCGGTGTAACTCTGGCAAAAGCAGACTCCAGAACAAACGCTGAAGTGCTGGGAATTGTTGTTGGTGAAGACGCAACCTCAAATATTGTTGCGGTTAACGGATACGTCAATGCTAATAATTTCTCATCAATAATGGGAAATGCTTTAGGAATTGCTGGTGGTACTTTGATTGCTGGTCGGGCGTACTTCTTAGATCCAGTAGTTGCTGGTGGTATTACTATAAATGAACCACAAACTTACGGTTACGTTTCTAAACCTATGATTTTAGGTATTTGTGGTAATGCTGGTGCTTTACTTCCTTATCGTGGTATTCAAATTGAAGGTATAAGTGCTGGTATTACTGCGGAACTTGATAATAAAATTGTAATTCAAATAGACATAGCAGATACCCCTACTGCAACAGTAAAAACTGGTGATCCTGTGATTTACTTCACAGACGATACTACAAATGACAGCAATAGTGCCAGATTTGCATCAAAAACTTACGGAAAAATAAACGGTTCTACTTGGAATGTGTGCTATGTTTTAGATTTGGCTTCATCGATTGACAGAACTTGGTTGACTGGAAACAGTTTCTTAGGATTGATCAGTAAAATATTAGTAAATGATGGTGTTAAATATATTTTAGAAGTTACTTTGCCAGGTGGTTCTTTCAATACACTTATCTCGGATTTAGACACAAATTTCTTTACAGCAACAACAAAAACAGATCAATTAATATTAGACTCTAGTGGTCGTTTAATCACAGGTATAAATGCTGTTACTCTCAATAAAGCCAAGTTTGTTGATTTTATCAAGACTGATGCTTCAAACGCAAAAATAATTATTGGTGCTCGTGATGCAACAGGTTCTGGTGGTAGTTCGTATGTTGGAGCTGGATCGGTTGCAACTAGCGGAAGTACTGCTGCTTTAGAGTACGATAATTTAATTCCTAATGGTGCACTTTCCATCTGGCAACGACAAACAACTTCATTAACTGCAGGCAATTTAAACACTTACTCTACACCATTTGCTGACAGATGGTTTGTGGTAAAGAACGGTTTAACCGGCATTTCTGGTCTAACATTAAACACCAGTAGACAAACCTTTGACTCAAATCAAACTTCAGTACCAGGTTCTCCATTATATTATGTGGATTTTAACACACAATACTCTGGTATTAGTGCTGCGCAAAACAGACCAAGACTAGAAAACGTTCAAAGCGAAGCCAGACTGCTTCAAGGACAACAAGCAACCTTATCATTCTGGGCCAAGTCTACTGTGAGTGGTTCCACTTTAGATATTGTTTATAACCGATATAAAGACACTTACGCCAATTCTGCTGCGGTAAAAACTGCAACCGAATCTCGTGTAAATGTAACTTATCCAACCGGCATCACACTGAACACTTTATGGAATCAATACCAATACACATTCACTCCAGCTGTTGCAGGATTTACTTTAGCAGAAACAGAAACCGGCTGGTTAGCTGTCGGACTAGAGTTTCCGTCCAGCACTGCCACTGTCAGTTTAGCTCAAGTTCAACTAGAACTTGGTGGAGATGTAACAGAAGCAATTTATAAAGATCCTAAATTAGAACTGGAAAGATGTAGTCCGTATTATCTGAGAACTTACGATTGGGATCAAAACAACGGGTTCACCGGCAGTTCTCGTTTCAACGAACAAAAACTACAAATTGGTAATCTAAATTCACAAAGATTTTACACAATACCGTTCCCAGTAGAAACTGTAACTACACCAACAATAACTTTGTATTCTCCAAGCGGTCAACAAGGAGACGCATACAATGTTAACACTGGAAAAGATATGCGTTATTCTGGAGACGGATTAGTAAATCTTCCTTGGGATACCACAACCAGCCGAACAACTTCAGCTTGGCCAAGTCCAAACATATCAGCAATTTCTGCTTCAAAGAATGGCATGATTTTAAGTATATTGAATGGTGCTACCCACTTAGACACACTAACATTCCACTATGTTGCAGACGCAGACTTAAATCTTAACGTATAAGGATAACGGATGACATCTTTCTCTACATCAAATCAAAATACCCGAGTATTTGCCCCGTACACTATATTAACTCAAGATACCAGTCGTCTGGCAATTAATATTAAAACCACAGACGGATTACCAACAACCGGAATAACTGCAGGAGACGTTATCAGATGGGACGTACCAACCGCAGGATATACTCTGTCTGTAGCAAGCACAGAACCAAAAGCCGAAGTATTAGGTGTTGTTGAAAGTGTGAGTTCTAGTGGTTGCACGGTTGTTTTATCTGGGTCTATCCAATATCCTGCCTCGAAATTGAGTGCTATAATTGATGGTGGTGCTGGTAATGTGGACGTTTTATTCTTGAGTGATACAGTTTCTGGTGGTCTAACTGGAACTGTAGACATGAGCACTTCTGGTGAGAAAATCATCAAACCAGTTATGCAAGTGGCTCCACACAGCATTTACAATGCAGTAGTGACTAATTACGTTGGTTATAAAGCCGGAAATCAAGCCACAATCAGTGAAAATGTTGGTGGCCTACCAATAGGTTCGGTGGTGTACTTCCCCGCCGATTATGTAAATTACACCAGTTTCATTAATTCTGGTGGATGGGCGCAACTTCAAACTAGCAATAATTACTTTAGTGTGTCCACATATCCAGATTTATATCAAGTATGGGCTACTGCTTGGACTACAGCTGGATATATTGAACGAGTTATAGTTTCTAGTGGTACTGTTACTAGTAGTTTTCCAAGAGGAACAGTAACACAAAATAGTGTTACCGTAGGCACTGTCTACGCATCAGGAACTAGCCCCTCTCCATACATTGATATACTTAAAACTCGCACACAATCTTTAATAGACACATCAAAAACATTTAATATAGCCGGAAATGCATATGCTGCTTCTTCCACTAGTATTTCTCAATTTGAAGTACCGCCTGTAACAGACACAAATCCTCCTGTTCAAAACAGCGCAAATTTTACTCCATGGATCAAAACTCAACAGTCTAGCCGAGTAACCATACCAGACGCTCTCAGTATAGCTTCTCTTGATGTGTCTGGAATTGTGGCTGTTGGTTCTATAACCGATCTAGAAGCAAAAATAACACTACTTGAAAATCGTTTGAATCAAGTAAAACAAATTGTAAATCCATCACTGTGGCCATAACCGTGATAATCCGGAGAAACATTAAATGAACATTCTGAGTTCCAGCTCAGTCAATCTATTCGGATCGCAGTACAGTGTTACCGGACCTACTGGGCCTACAGGTGCTACCGGTATAACAGGTGCCACTGGTATTGGTTTAACAGGAAACACAGGCGCAAACATTGTTGGTATCACTCTGGTGAATCGGTATCTAATTACCACATTCTCTAATGGTAATACTTACGGTACTGCCACTCAAATATATGGTGCAACCGGAAACGCATCATACTCACTGGCAATAAACAATCTTGGTAATGGTATTAGTTTGGCTTACGGTATTAGTGGTAGTGATATACTGTTACGTCCTGTTCGTTTTGTCAATAATTCAAATTCTGTTTTATCTGTGGTGGACCAGGTAAATTATATTGATATATCACTACAAAACATTTCTCAAGGCGTAACTGTTGCTGCCAGTTCTGCCACAGACAGAAATTTTTTAAGATTTAATTCTTCTGGAAAGCTTGAAAGAATACCAAATACGTCTGGTATCACTTACATACAAAGCCAAGCAATATCCGGACCACCTGTTCAAAGTGTTCGTTTTGTAAACGCAAACGTGTTTGAACGCGTAAGAGGAGCTGGATGGACCGGTTCAACAGGAGCTGTGTACTGCCAGCACTCTGGTAGTGGTATAACTTGCACGTTTAATCCGTTTACTGCTGAATACGATTCACTGATGTTTGGTGCCAGATCCAGAATATTTGTTGCAGATTTTGCTGGCAACACTGGAACTATAGTTGTTAACAATTACACACCAGACCAAAATGCGTACGCGTTTGATCTGATTGTTTCTGGTGCAAAGAATCCTAGAGATATAACAAAACGATTTAGTTCAAACATTCTTTGGCCGCAACAACAAGCTCCTTGTTTATCGGTAGATGGTGTTACTTGTGATATAAAAATTTCTTTCTTCGGTATAAATGGTATCTGGTATGCTACTGCGGTACCAACATCAACTAAATGTAACACCACATTATATCAAACAAATTGTAGTACTAGTTCTGGATCCGATCAATCTTATTTGGGTACTGTTGTGGGTGCGTGCTGTAAATCTGATGGTACATGCACAGAAACAATAGCCTCTAATTGTACTGGATTTTTTCACGGAGCAGGAACCACATGTGGTCCTGCCTCAGATTCTATCTGCGATAAGCCAGGTTGTTGTTGTCAGGAAACAACTTCTGGTACCAGAATAATAAGAGAAGCAATTTCCGAGCAATTAACTTGTACTGACTGTTTACAGCGATTAGCTTCTCAAAAAGTAAAATTTGCAGGAAATTTTACAACTACAGCAACCACTAATTGTAATAAGATATTTGACAGAATAGGTGCGTGTTGTGATGGTCGAGGAAATTGTCAAGAATTGCCGTATAATACCTGCGTATCGTTTGGTGGTTTTTATCAAGGCGACTCCAGTTCTTGTTTTGACACTCTAGGTCGTCCTGTTTGTGCTTCTGGTACTGGTCCGTGTTGTATAAATGGTACTTGTTCGCAGACATCTTTTTCTACCTGTTTTACTTCTAATGGTTTTTATGGTGGTGTAACACAACCGTGTGATTTGTTTACATGCCCAACCACAATATCTTGTTTGGGATTTGTTGATGGTGTTCCTATTAGTCCTGGATCAAAATACGGCGGCGGAATTGTTGCTGGTGTATTTAATCCGGGTAAAAGTTTAATTTTAGGAGCTAAAACTTTATTTTCTCCAATAGGAGTTACTGGTTGTATGCCAGAAACTACTTATCCTTCTGAATTTTACACTTCTTATGTTGATCATAGAGCATACGGTATAACTAAAGACTGTAATAATATTAATGAATCTTATGTGCTTATAGTTTATCCGGATGACGTTTACATTGATTCAAATTTAAATGTTAAAACTCCAACTCAAACATATCAACATAACACATTCCCGTGGGGAGCAACCGGATCATCTTGGGGCCCTATGCCAGGTGGATATGATATTACCAATCAAACTGAAACCGATCCATTTATGTATAGTGGATTAGTATTGGGCCTAAAAGAAGGATTTTGGTCTAAAGGATTTACTGGTGCCACACAAGCACAAAATATTGGTGTGCTTGCCAACACTTTCCCGACTTGTCCTTATTCTATCGAGCGCGGTAGACGTGGCACGGATAGAGCATATGAACGATTTGATACAGAATCATTATTTGGTTATTGGAAATCTTCTTGGGGTCTTTATAATACTATTCGTGCTGTTTGTGCAAATAATGCTTATTGGCAACGAGTAGTATTGCCGAATTATATACACACGTATAATGCATTTTATGCAGTAACTACAATTCCAAACGCATTCAGAGTAACCAGATTATTGTCTGATGGATTGACTTCGGATACTCAAGGAGCAACCCCAAACAATGTAATACTTTCTGGATGGTATTTGCCAAGTCATGATGAGCTAGCTTTTATTGCAGCAAATACAACAAATGCTTTTGGTTACAATATTAATCAAAATTTAGTTGTAAACGGCGAACCATTGAATGGAATTTACTGGACTTCTACTGGTGCTTTTGATTTTACAAAAAATGAAGGAATATCAAATGCTACAAACAATAATTTTCCTCCTCCAGGTTCTGTTGGGATTGCGATGAATATTGATGTTAATGGAAACGTAGATAATTATAAAGTGTATAAAGCTAGCAGACAAGATTTATATAAAGTAAGACCTGTCCGTATGTTGCGTTGTGATGGATTAATTCCAGCTGAAACAAAATTATGGTATATACCCCCAGTATATAAAGACAGAATAGTAAATAAAAATCAGACAATAAATAATACAATCACACCAACACTTCCGAGCTCCGCACTATGAGTAGACTAGGATCCAGTAATATCCCAATTGGTAATATGCCGATAGCCAACACCTTTATTGGTGCTACTGGTTCCACAGGTCCAACCGGTCCAACCGGCCCAACTGGAGGTAATAACGGAGCAACCGGAGCCACCGGACTTGGTGTTGTATTCATAACAAAAATAGATGCAAACGGAATAACTGTACATTTAATTGATGGAACTAAAATATCAGTAACCGGCCTTTCAGGCAACACTCCAACAGATTTTTCTGGTTTAGTGTCCACCAATCCGTTTGATGTTAAAGGTGCGACTGGAGTTGGCACTAACGCCTTTAGTATTGTTAGTAATAATCCAGTAACAGGATTAACTGCTTACTTTAAATCTATTGCTGGTTCTGGTGGATTAAGTTTAACTTACAGTGGTGATAATTTAGTATTTAAAGGAGTAACTGGAACTTCTTCTAATGCATTAGGTGTTAGTGATACTGTTTTATATGCGCTAGGAAATACCGCTAATGCTTTACTAGACAGAACAGGAAACAGAGTATTTCGTTATCAAACAGTAACCAGTGGATCTACCACAGCACATCTAGCAAGTGCGTTAATGGGTTCATTTTTACAAGGCAAAAACACTGCTGGCATCACAAACGTAAATCTTATTAATATAACTGGATTAACCGCGTTGGTAACTAATCCTTGGGATTCTTCAGTTAATTCATTTTATAAGTCTGGAAATACTTGGACCAGTAACCAAATTTATCACACCAGCTATAAAGGTGTAACCGGAACAAACCAAAATTCTGGTATAACTTATATAAGTTCTGATATTTTTAATGACACCAATACCACAACATACCAAAATAAAATTATTGGTTCTTGTTGTTACTGTAATTCAAATGGAGCAAAAACGTGTTTAGATTATATCACTCGATATGTCTGCGAAACCAATTTAAGTGGTAATTTTTCTGCCAAACCCTGTATCGATAGAAGAACGCAAGACTACTGTGATGATTTTGGTGCTTGCTGTATTAATGGAACCTGTGTAGACACTAATCGCACAGTTTGTTTGCGATATGGTGGTGTGTTTGATTCCGCCACTTCTTGCTCGGCAAATCCGCCTCCTTGTTAATATTATAAATAAAATAAACTATGCCTTCAATTATAGGAAACAGCACAATAGGAAATTTGATTGGCCGAACCGGTCCAACAGGACCTACTGGATCCATCGGTCCGGCTGGATTGCGTGGTGCGATCGGTATAACTTCAGGTCCTACTGGTGCTACTGGCGTTTGGATTATAAACGCTGTTTCTGATCTGGTTTCTAGTGGAATAACATTCGAGTTATCTAACGGAACCATACTAGGTCCATTGTACGGATTCACTGGTCCAACCGGAAGTTACTCAGATTCCCGAGGAGTTTCTTTACAGTCTGGTGCAGCTTATTATTCTGGATTTTCCAGTGTAGTATCTGGAAAAACTTTTGAATTCCGAGGAATTTGTGGTGGTGGAAATATAGCAGCAACTCTAAGTTCTGATGGTTCTGAAATTTTATTGACAGTATCACCTATTACTGACAATGGAGCGTATGGAACCACCGCAGCAAATTTTGTGGTTTACACCACTGATACTTTCACAGCAACCACAACAAGAATAGGAGTTACTGGTTCAACTTCTATTTTATCATTTGGTTTAACAGCAGATAATGGTGCGACCGGAAGTTCTATTAAAGTTTATTCAGAATTTGTAGAACCTGTCTATAGGCTAGAACAATTATTCAGAAACGCAACAACTGGAGTAACAAACGATATAGTTTTAGCAGTGGATTCGGGTGGCTACACAATCAAGCTAGATAAATATTCTGTTTATCAATTAGTCACTCCAATTGGAATAACAGCATTTACAACAAGCGCAAATAATTCTGTTTTACAGTCTTACACACTGTTTGTACAAGGCCAAGACGTTTGGAATTTTCCTTCAAATGTGTATTTTGAAAACACGGACAAAGGAATAGGCAAATACGGATTCTTGGAAGGTATGAATATTGTTCATATGTGGAGTGAAAACGGTGGTCTTACTTTTAATGCCGCATTTGTTGATCGTGGTATAGGAAAATCAGGAACATTCTACAGTGATCCGATAGGATCGTGCTGTTTACCGAGCGGGTATTGTCTTGACAATACCCTAGGTTCCGAGTGTGATACATTAATTGCTCTAGAAGGTGGAGGAGTGTTTACACCACTTGCTAGCTGCATTCAAGTTTGTGGTAGAATTGGTTATTGTTGCAGTCAAGGCACTTGTTACGAGGATTCAAATGAATATACTTGTAATGAAATAAATGGTGTGTTTTCAACAACTCCATGTACTGGTTGTGGTGCTCCTCCAAGTACTGGAGCTTGTTGTGATGCTGGAACTTGCACAGATGGTGTTCTGCCAGAAAACTGTACTGAAGGAAAAACTTTTTACTCGGGTCTTGTATGCGGTGATCCAAGTGTTGTTTGTGTTCCAGTTTTAGGTTGTTGTATAAACAAAGACGCTTGTATTATTAACAATAATATATCACAAACCGCTTGTTTTGCTAAAGGAAGTGGATATATATGGACAGCAAATGCTACATGCACAACTGCAGATTGTACCTCTGGTGTGTGTTGTGTCACCACTTCTTCTGGCAGCAAATCCTGTTCACCAGACGAAACACAAATATCATGTGATGCCAAAGCTATAAATGGCACCACGACAGTATTTTATCCAAACTCAACATGTGCTACCACAAATTGCTCAAATCCTCCACCACCAGTTTTAGGTGCTTGTTGTAATGGTAGTGTTTGTACAGAAACTATTGCGTCTAATTGTACCGGAACTTGGGATAGCACTAAGCATTGCTCGGACGCTGTGCCACCCTGTGTTGTTCCTGTGTACACTTACAGCTTTACAGTATTAAATGCTGATGGTTCTCCTGTAACCGATATCATTCTTCCTGATAGCACCCCACAAGAAATACAATTCAAAATAACAGTAAGCACTACAGATCCTGCTGGTGTTAGACTACAACTGCCAAGCACACACACAAATACACTAGGCCATGTGTTTACTATAACACAAACATATAATGGTTCTAGTTATACTGGTGGTTTGCTACCAAACGGTGCTACAGTAACCATAAAAATTAGTACCACATATGATGAATTTGGTAGAAAAAATGGTATTAAAAATACTATAAACGCAGTACTATTAGATGCACTACTTAATACTAAATTTTCACAAAATATAAATTTTTATGTAGTATCTAAACCTCCTGTACCTATAGATGGGTGTGATACTTGTCAAGGTGGCAGTCCAACCGATCAATTTAAAGTACAATCACAATTTACTATAAACAGATTATGCATGGATTGTGCTAAAGATAATGGTTCATATTTAGAATATCCTCCTGTAAAAACACAAAAGGGATTAGTTAATTTTTGTGTGTCTAAGAACGGCTCTTGCGGCTGGAATGTTAATGTGGATTGTATAACATACGGACCCATAGAAGAAGTTTGGGATTGTAAAAATTCTTATAAAGCATCAGATGACTGTGTTCACGCAGAATACGGTGTTGGTGTTTGGCAAGGCAATCGCCCAACAACATGCGCTTCCGGGTGTGCAGAGGTTCAATGGAGATATTTAGAAGAAATAAAAACACGATCTGTTGGATGTTTTAATCAAAATAATCCAGCAACACCTTCTTGCAAAGGTCTTTCAAAGGTATTTGCACAGACGACACAGAGTGGTGGTTCTTGCCCCGGATATGTGTTAGACCCTTATTTTTCACAAATAGATTTTATACAAGCACCACTTGCTATTGCAAGTCGCGGAATAAAACAAGATCAACAAAAACAAATTTTAAATGATCTACAAACTGCTATTTTAAATCAAACAGATAATAATGCTAATAGTGATAACGCTTTAATGGCGTTCAATCCCGCAAAGGTAAACAAAAAAGTCACAATAAATACAAGCGAACTCAGCTGCTGTGCTGGAAATATAGTGTTTGGTTCGCTGTCAAACGGTGGGGAAATTTTAAATTTAGGATTTAATGCTCCTGCAGGTAAAACTGTAAAATACTTACTTTGGATGAATAAACTTGGCGGATCCATGCAAAGAGCCAGTGAATGTGGACGACCAGATTATTGTGGTATATTTGGTTCGCTATGTCAGGCATGTATTTCCGGTTTCACTGCAGAACACTGTTGGGCAGGTTACAATTTAAATATATCTCGTGTTGTATTCAATAATTCAGATAAGAGTATAGACACCACTTTATCGTGTTCTGATAATTTATTTTCTACTGATACACCTATTGGATTTTCTTATTATTATAAGAAGAACAAAACCTGGGGCGATGATACTAATTGTGTGTGTAAAGAAGTGGAAGGACAACCTGATATTCTTACTGGATCTCCTTGTCCGGATTGGTCTTTGTATCTTCTTGGTGAGTTAAAAGAATCTGATTTGATTAAAACTACAGTTGGTGGTAAAACAAAATACAGTTTACAACGAGATACAATTTCTGCAGAAGATGGTTGTAAAATTCCAATTGAACAATGGGGAAAAACATGTGATACTATAGGAGCTACTCCTCAGCCTTGGGAATCGGAGTGGTGGAAATACATAGCTTTTAATTGCCTGAAACCAGTTTATAGCCAATTTAATCTTGCTGAGTTTGGAAGCAGAGAAGACATATACTTTAAATTTATGGACAAGATGTTCCGAGGCAGACATTGTGATACCGGCACAGATTTGTCTTGCTATCCACCAAACAGCTGTTTACTGTTTGGTCAATATGGTTCTTACAGTAATTGTTACTGTGATGACATATTAAATCAACCTATTCCTGTTAATTTATTTGGAGAAAGTTTAACTTTAGATATAAATGGAGTAAATACCACACAACCAAATAAATTAGAGTATAGTGTTATGAGTTATTATATTGATGAACGCACGCGTGAGAGAATTCCACAACAAAGTAGTGTTGTGTTGGACTTAGGTTACAATCCATTATTTGCATTATATCAATATAATCGAGAACAGTTTACTACAGCGATAGTTCCAGGAACACCAGACTACCCACTTCCTTTTCCTTTTGCTAACAATTCACAATATACTCAAGAATATTTTGGAGTGGTTGCAAACGCTCACATTACAGCAGGACCTGCGCTAAAAGGAGTTCCTACCATTTCTGTGGATGCTATTTGGAATAGAGACGGTTACGTAAACGAAACTGTAATGCCTTTTGGTACCATGCTTCCAAAAGTAACATCAGGAGTAGATACAACTGGTGGCAGAGAAGGTGTATTCATCAATATACGACCAAATTTAGAAAAACTTTTTAACGCAAATGGCCAACGTGGAACTATTAGTGAGTTTAAAGCTGAGGCTTGGTTGTTAAAGACAGATTTTACCGGTGTAGATTATAAGTATGAGGATAGCATTGATTATGTAACGAATCCATCAGAAAATATACTTGGATTTGTGTTTAATTTTGATGGAATCAATACTCCTGTCTGGTACAAAGCAAAAGGCGCAGACACTAAAATATACAAATTTGTATTTAAATTAACCGCAAAAACGTTAATTGGATACGACTGGCAAGAACAAGAAGCGTGGAGAACCATAACTAAAATTTTTGCGTACAATCATGCATTATATTCAAATTATGGTTTTGCTCCTACAACTCAATTTAGAAATAAATTACTAGACGGCACTTTAGTATCATTAGACTGCTCACAAGTACAAGTACTGTGTGATTCATTACCGAACGGTTAACATGTCAATTCAATTCAGATCAAGAATTTCCGGACAATACAATCCACCAACTGTAATTGGTCCATTATCTGATGGTTGGTGTTGTGGATTAGACCAACGTACCACAAGAGCTGCATGCGATGCGGCGAAT
>JAUKPS010122682.1:0-19043 GCA_032273165.1 Chlorellidium tetrabotrys
ATGGTTGATTGCAAGTTGTAATCCACCCACAGACCACCCATGGTGTAGTGAACGGCAGGGTAGATCATCATCGGCGTTTTGTACGGATCTTCGCCCACGATCCGTTCGTACATCTCAAACAAGTTGCCGTACTTACCGGCAATCGTGCCGGCACCGTCGCGCTTAATGGCATCACGGAAATCCAAGTAAACGGCTTTCTTCGTTGTGCCAACGCCCAGGCCTTCGTCGCAGCGATACTTCGCTTGGCGAGACGAAACGTCACGTGGCGCGAGGTTACCAAACGATGGGTACACGCGCTCGAGGTAGTAGTCGCGATCTTCTTCAGGAATGTCTTCCGGCTTGCGGGTCTCGCCTTGTTTCTTCGGCACCCACACGCGGCCATCGTTTCGCAAAGATTCTGACATGAGAGTCAGCTTTGATTGGTAGTCGCCGTGAACGGGAATACAGGTCGGGTGAATCTGCGTGAAACATGGGTTCGCCATGTAGGCGCCGCGCTTGTGTGAGCGCCAAGCAGCAGTCACGTTGGACGCCATGGCGTTGGTCGACAAGAAGAACACGTTGCCGTAACCGCCGGTGCAAAGAAGAACGGCGTCAGCGACGTGGCGTTCGAGTTCGCCCGTCACATGGTTACGCACGATGATCCCGCGAGCTTGGTTATTCACAACGACGAGGTCCATCATCTCGCGACGATTGAACATCTTGATCTTGCCCTTGTTCACCATCTTCATCATGCCAGAGTAGGCACCCAAGAGAAGCTGTTGACCGGTTTGGCCGCGAGCATAGAACGTCCGTGAAACTTGTGATCCACCGAATGAGCGGTTGTCCAGGTAGCCGCCGTATTCACGAGCGAATGGGACACCTTGCGCAACCATCTGGTCGATGATGTTGTTCGACACTTGAGCGAGGCGATAGACGTTGGCTTCGCGAGCGCGGTAGTCGCCACCTTTGATGGTGTCGTAGAACAAGCGCTTAATGGAGTCGCCGTCGTTTTGGTAGTTCTTTGCACCGTTGATACCACCTTGGGCAGCGATCGAGTGAGCGCGGCGAGGAGTGTCTTGGATGCAGAAGGCGTGCACATTGTAACCGAGCTCGGCCAGTGTCGCAGCGGCAGAGCCGCCCGCCAGACCAGTCCCAACGACGATGACAGTGAACTTGCGTTTGTTCGCCGGGTTCACGAGTTTTGATTCGAACTTATGTTTGTCCCATTTCGCGTAGAGATCGCCGGAAGGAACTTTGCTGTCGAGTTTAGAAGAGGTCATCTTACGCTCCCTTCACATGCAAGAAGATTGAGATAGCTGCGAATCCGCCAGCGACGAACACCGCGTAGGCGATGCCGAGGATTTTAAGTTTTGGAGTCCACGTGCCGTGGTTAAAGCCAAACGTTTGGAAAGCACTCTGGAAACCGTGAGCGGTGTGCATGGCGGCCGCTGACATCGCGATCACGTACCAGGCGGTGTTGAGTGGACTCTGGAAGTACTCAACGACTGTGCGGTAAAGATCACGCATAAACACGCCGTCGATTTCCGTGTTGTAAACCGGACCGAATTTGAACTGCAGAATATGCAAGATGAGGAACACGAAAAGAATCAGGCCGGTGTACGGCATGGTCGCGCTCATGAGTGTTTCACCGCGACCAGTGCGAGTCTTCATGTAGTACTTCTGGCCGCGCGCGGTTTTATTTTCCATCGTCATCTTGATCGCGAGGCCCAGGTGCAAAGCAAACATGCCCGCCAGGCCCGCTTCCGCGACGTACACCAGAGCACCCAAAGACATCAGCTTGTGAGCGTAGATGTTGAAGGCGTCGGGGCCGATGAAGAGAGTGAAGTTACCCAGCAAGTGGGCGACTAAAAATCCGCAGAGTCCGAGACCAGTCAGGGCGATCAACTGCTTTCGGCCAATGGAGGACGTGAAATAGCGTGAGACGGCTGAGCTCATAGCGGTTTATCTCCGGGTAGACTTAAGATGGAATCGGTTCATTTTCGCGCAACTTCAAGCGGTTGTCAGGGGAAAACCCGTCTTGTCTAATAACAATGCAGCGCAAAGATTGTTTGAGCCTTCAAACTCAGGGGACCCAGAGTTTTAGTCTGCTTTGACCACACTATACATGTCCAGCGCTTCGGCGCGCATCTTCTCGTAGCTCACGATGGGTTGTGGGTAATCGGGGGCCAAGAGCGGTGAGGGGCAATGAATCTCGCCGCCATCGATGTCGGTGAGTTCCGGAATCCACTCGCGAATGAAAATTCCGTCGGCATCGAATTTTTCGGACTGATTGTAGGGATTAAAAATGCGGAAGTAGGGTTGCGCATCACAGCCCGTGCTCGAGCTCCACTGCCAGCCACCGTTGTTTGCGGCCATGTCATAATCCAGAAGTTTCTCAGCGAAGTAGCGCTCACCTTGGCGCCAATCAATCAGCAAGGTCTTGCAAAGAAAACTCGCTGTCACCATGCGCAGGCGATTGTGCATCATGCCTGTTTGGTTCAGGCAGCGCATGGCCGCATCCACCAGTGGGTAACCGGTGCGCCCTTCACACCACGCTTCGAACCATTCCTGCTTTCCGCGCCACTTGATCTTGTCGTAGTCGCGCTTGAAGGATTCTTTCTCCACATAGGGATGAGTGTGCAAAAGCATGTGATAAAAATCCCGCCATACCACTTCCGAGAGCCACACACTCGCGCCCTCGTTTTTTTGCGACAGTCCCGCGCGCACCATATCGCGTACCGAGAGGCAGCCGTGACGAATGTAGGGAGATAAGTTGGAGGTGCCATCGATGGACGGGATGTTGCGAGTCTCATGGTATTTCGCCATGGGAATCGCGAACTTCTTCAAGCGTGAGAGAGCTTCTGTCGTGCCGCCGGTGAGCACGGGTGAGGTGACGTTGAAGCCGATCTTTTTATGCCAATCAAAACTCAAGACGCTCTCGGGGTTTTTCCACTGACGAATCTTTTTGAGAGGTGCGGTGAAGTCGGAGACCTGGTTGTCTTGCGCGGCCAGCGTCTCGAGCCATTTATTCTTATACGGCGTGAAAACTTTATAAATCGCACCCGAGCCATTCAAGACTTCCGGCGCCTCATAGATGACCGCATCTTTGAAAGCGTGAAACTCAATACCGGTGGCCTTGAGTTTTTTCTCCACGCTGGCATCGCGTTTTTTTGCGTAGGGTTCGTAGTCGCGGTTGGTGTAAACCGCTGCGCAGCCCTTGGCGAGTTCGGGTATCAAGTCGACGGGATCACCATGCAGCACGCGCAGACTTCCACCGTGCTTATTCAAGGCGCGCTCGACGTCTTGTAGAGATTGCAAAATAAAGGTTACGCGCAGATCGGATTTATCCGTGAGTTTGTTCAAGATCAAAGGGTCGAAGACGAAAACCAGGTCCACTTCATCATGCTCTTTCAAGGCATGAAAAAGAGCGGCGTGATCGTGGACGCGAAGGTCCCGGCGAATCCAACAAAGAGCTTTCGTCATGAGGGCATTGTCGGCGGATTTCGCCGCAGTCGGCAAGCCTCGTCGCACTCACGTCTAAGCAAAAAAGGGAAGGAGCCGCCGTGCCCCTTCCCCCCTGCCTAAGGATCCCGAGAAATACTCCTCATCGAGTACTTGCTCGTGCGTTCTTCCTGAACGGCTTGTCTTGTGTAGAGTCAGTTTAGGGTGACTTACGCAGGGGCGGGCAGAAAAAGAATAAAGCCTGTCTTAATAGGGGGTTGGGGCGACAGAGACCTCTCTAAACAAGAGGGGAAATGACCAAAATTCGCCAAGATTTCTGGCTAGAGAAAGCTCTTCCCTTCGCCGCGATAGGTAGGAACGCGCTCGAGGATTTTGCCGTTTTTCAAGAGGAGGATTTCATTAAATCGCTCACTCAATTCGCCCGCTTTGGCGTGACGGAAAAACACGGGATCACCTAAGGTGAGTTTTTCAAGGCCCGTGTAAGTGAAGGGCGTTTGCACTTCGCCGCAGCCTTCTTGCTCCACCAGTTTTATGCCTGCAGGCAAATAGGGCACGGGGCGTTTGTTCACGTTGATTTCACCAGAAGCGGTGTAGCCGCCGCCCAGGGCCGTCCACATACCAGGGGCCGGTTGACGAACGAGGGCCACGGCAAAAAACGCAGCGGGGGCGTGATGGAAATTTACGTAGTGATCAAACAGCGCAGGAGAGTAAAAACCTGAACCCACCGTGACTTCATCCACGCCGGGATCCTGGATGGACCACTCAAGACTGCCGGTGCCGCCACCATTCACAAGATCAAGGGAGTGGTGTTTTTTCAACCACGCCACAATCTCCCCACGTCGGCGAGCATAGTCTGCGTGGGACCGTCGTTGCAGGAAACGAATGATCGGACCTAGCACGCCACGATTCCCCAGACCGGCGATCTGGGCCTCGTAACCCATCAGGCCTTTTAGTTGGATCTGCGATGGCAGATCACTCACAAGCTTCTGCACGTCAGCGAGTGTGCGCAGAGGTGACCGGCGCACGCCAAACCACAATCCTGGAAACGGCGTGGACATGTCGATATCGAGACACACGCGAACGCTCGTACCGCAGCTGGCGAGGAATTGAATTTGTTCTTTAGAGTCCACCATGAAGGTGACTTTTTTGTTGAGCTTCAAGAGCGCTTCCACCGATGCACGATCAGTGGTGGGATAACCCAAAAGAAAATCATCCAGGCCTTGCTGGGCCAGGTACAACGTCTCTTCGGCGGTAAAGGTCATGAGTCCCTGAAAGCGGGAAGAATATTTGAAGAGATGCTCGAGCACACGACGGCAGCGTACGGACTTACTGGCAATGCGAATGCGCATGTCACCGGCGCGCTTGAGGATGTCTTGCGCATTCTTTTCTAGCAGATCGAGATCCACCAAAGCGGCGGGAAGACGCTCATTCTGCAAAGCGTTTTTATAAGTGCGATAGTCGGCCATAGAAAAATTCTAGCATCGCCCCTTTGTGGCGTCACACTTTTCATGCTTCACTCATTAACAAATTTAACCCGGAGTGATCTATGCGTTGGATGATGATGTTCGTACTACTGTCGACTCAGGCCTGGAGCGCACCACTCACGCCCGAGCAGCGCAAAGAACTCTTTAGCAATGCTACGAAACGTCTCAAGGCCACGGAGATTGAAAAGCGCGCCCCACAGGTGGGCGATGTTTTTCCGGATCTTGTGATCGGTGGCAAGAAAGTCAGTCTCTGGACCAAAGATGCGCCGATCGTGTTGACGTTTTACCGCGGGGGCTGGTGCCCATACTGCGTGAAGCAACTCAAAGAGCTGAGCCAGAACCTCAAAGAGTTCCACCCTGCGACCGTGATCGCCGTTTCTCCTGAAACTCAGGAAGAGGTTCAAAAAACTCGCCGTAAGAATGATCTAAAAATGGTGCTGGTCGCTGATAAGAACAATGAACTGGCGCGCTCCCTAGGTCTCGCCTTTCAAGTGGAAGCCGCCGTGGCGCAAGAGTACAAGGCGCTGGGACTCGATCTAAAAGCGAGCCAAGGGAATGCCGATAACATCCTGCCGGTTCCGGCCACTTTTGTGATCGGAACGGATCGCAAAGTGAGCTATATGTTTGCTGACGCTGATTATACTCAGCGCGCCGCAATGCCGGATATTGTGAAATCCGTGGAGCGCATGCTAAAACCAGCGCCATGAATAATCCCACGGATTGGCAGCAGTTTCCTTTCGAAGAGTTCTTCGCGGACATCCGCGAGTTCATTCAGGCGTCGCCCGAGCGCGGGGTAGGGGCCTTTGAAACCCCTGCCGAGCTTCGCGGTATTTTTGACATGACATTGCCTGAGAAAGGGCGCTCCACGGAGAATCTGCGCGCCGACCTGAAGGCCTACCTGGCCCATGCTCGCAACACGCTCCATCCGACGTTCGCCAATCAACTGTCGGCAGCTCCGTTGCCGATCGCGTTCATTGGTGACGCCGTCGCGGCCATGGGCAATAGCACGATGGCAACCTATGAAGCGGCACCGATCGCCACGCTCATTGAGCGTGCCCTCGTGCATAACCTAGGCAAAGTGATCGGCTGGGATCGCACTGAAGGGCTGATGGTGACGGGCGGCTCGAACTCAAATCTTTCGGGTCTTCTGCTTGCGCGTAATACTCGTTTTCCGGAGACGCGTCGTTTTGGCAACGGCAACACGCGCTTCTCGGTGTTTGTGTCTGAAGAAGCGCACTACTCATTCTTCAAAGCACTTAACCAATTGGGCATCGGCACAGATAATTTGATTCCCGTTCCCGCGGATGCGCAAGGCCGCATGCGGGCCACGGAGCTCGAGCGCTTGATCCTCGCCGCAAAAGATCGCGGCTTCACCCCGCTCATGTGCGCGGCGACGGCGGGCACCACAGTGCTCGGTGCGTTTGATCCCATCAACGACATCGCCGATGTGTGCACGAAGTTTAACCTTTGGTTGCACGTGGACGCTGCCTGGGGCGGCGGCGGTCTGCTCTCGAAGAAATACAAAGAGAAGTTACAAGGGATCGACCGTGCAGATTCCGTGACCTGGGATATGCATAAAATGCTGGGCACGGGTCTGGTGAGTTCGTTCATCCTCACTCCGCACATCGGAACATTGCTCGCGAGTCAGCGTGGCGGCGGCAATAACTATCTCTTCCATGATGGCCAAGAAAACACGGTGGATCTAGGCCCATCGAGTTTGCAGTGCGGCCGGCGTGTGGATGCACTGAAAGTGTGGCTGTCTTGGCGTGCCATGGGGGATGAGGGCTGGGAGAATCTCGTCAACACTCTCTATGGTCGCGCTCAATGGATGGCCAAAGAAATTAAAAAACGTCCCGGGTTACAGCTGATTTATGAACCGGAGAGTTTGAACGTGTGTTTCCGCTACCGTCCTAAACGTGCGTATCAAGCAAACCTGGCCGTTCGTCCCATTCGCGAAGAACTGATGGTGCGCGGAGAGGCCATGATTAATTGGTCGGTGCGCTCGGGAGAAAGTTTCCTGCGTTTCATCGTGGTTCATCCTGGAGCTGACGAGAAAGTCCTCGGCAAGATGCTCGATGATGTGGAAGCCGCTGGTCAGCGCTGGGAAGCCTCCCATGCGTGAAGCCTTCCCTTGGGAAAAGCTCGTGGAGTTCACCAACGATCCTTACTTCTTAGGGCGCATCGTGGTTCACCAAGTGAAAGACCGCTTCCACGTAGAAGTGGATGTGGTGAGCAAAGAGTCCTTTAAGATCTTCCGTCACGTGGGTACGCTCTACGATTTCGAAGATGCCAGCGATGCGCTTGAGATGGGCTATCGAGAACTGCGCCTCAAAGTCGGCGCAGCGACCTAATCACTCGCGATCGAGCCAGCCCTTGGTCTTCACTTTCCAGAAGATATAACCAGAAACCAGAATCATGGCGACCCAGCAAAGATAGTAGCCGTATTGCCATCGGAGCTCCGGCATAAATTCAAAATTCATCCCGTACACACCGACGATAAACGTCAGGGGTAAGAAGAACAAACTCACGACCGTGAGGAAGCGCATGACTTCGTTGGTGCGATGGCCTGAGAGAGCGATGTGGAGGCCCAGCAAGTTTTGCACGTCTTCCATTAACTCATCCGTGTACTGCCAAAGGCCCTCAGCGCTTTCTCGCAGATCGGTGAGCCAAGGTGTTTGCTCAGTACAATGAATGGTGATGAACTCTTTTAATACGCCTAGCGTATGCCACGCCTGACGTTTGACGATCGAGAGACGAGAGCGAAGACTGTAGAGCGCAATCAACTCGGTGCCACTCGGTGAGCGACCCAAGAGTTCTTTTTCGAGGCGCTCAATCTCTTGCTCACTTTTCTCTAAGTACGAGTTGTAGGACTCGACGGATTTTTTCATCAGGCGGACCATGATCTCGTGGGGCGTTTGTTCGGGCGTTACGTTGGCCCGCGCCTCTTTAAGAAAGGGCTGGTCCCCACGATGGATCGTGATGAGAAAATCTTTGCCAAGGAAGAACGCGATTTTTCTGGTCAGTGACAACAGGTCGTCGGCGTCCGGCGGAGCACCGTGGTCGAGGCAGCGCACGATCATAAAGAGCGTGCTGCCGACTTTTTCGATCTTCGGAAAGTGTTCCGGATCGAGGCAGTCTTGCACCGACGTGTGGTGCAGCTTGAAGCGATCCGCGATGCCGCGGAGAACCTCCGGCGTCGGATCTGTGATGTCCCACCAGTGCGGAACGGGCTGATGAATGGTGTCGAGGTTTTTCAGAGATTCTTCTCGAGCAAAGCCGCCAATCGCACACCGGCCATCAGCATGCGCTGATTCATGGTTGCTGAAACTTTGTAGTAATACTTGTACTCCCAGTACTTCGGAAGCGTGTTCTCGGGAGTCAGCGCCGGGATGTTGTCATACACCAGTGAGCGCATCGCCATGGACTCCTGCATCCACACAGCGATGGGTGCCTGTGCCCACACGCTCTCGCGGGTGTTGTCTCTTTTATCAACGAAGAGAGCGTAGTCGGAGTAGCTCATCTTTTCCATCTCGATGAGCTTCTCGTCCCAGATTTCGTGGAGGTTCGTGCTGACGCCAAACCACGTGAGCTTGTTGGCGTTGCCGCCTTGATCATCTGCGCGCCCAACGTGCAGAGGCTGATGGATGTCGCCCATGAGGTGAACGAGGAACGCGATGGCTTCACGTTTCTTTTGGCGGCTCATGCTTGGATCGCGCAGATCGTTTGTGAAGCGCTCGATCGCTTGCACGATGTCGCCTTGAGGATTGCGCTGGATGGTTTCGTAGGTTTGCCCATCGGGAATGCTGACGTAGTGCCAGACGGCCGCGTGCGCCCAGCTGTCATCTGATTTAATCCAGTCGGGCCAGTTGGCGAGATCGGCGAGAGTGTCTTTACCTGTGATGGCATAGACTTTCGCCAGCGTCGCAGGAGAGAGACGAGACTCTGCAATTTTTCCGACAACGCGGTGGCCGATGTTGCCCCAGCCAAAAGCATTAAAGGAGAGAACTGAAAGCAGCATGATGAAGAATAGATTTTTCATGACTCTTTTATAGCAACGGGTAAAACGAAGCGAACAGGAGAAGAAGAGAAATAATGTCACCATTACACAGTGCCATCCCGCCCCGTGCGCGGCGTCAAGTGAATAGAATAGCTTACGGAGCTAGTTGGTATGGCTTTTGCTTCATATATCCGCGTTATCAAACAACAAGGAGTTGTCATGGGTACTTTCTGGCCCCTCATTACGGGGATCTTGCTTACGGTTTCCGCGTTCGCTCAAACCGAGTCGGCGCAATTTGTTTTCCGCGGTCAAGCAGACGAACACGTCGCACTTGAACGCATTTTGACGGAAACTCGTACCCGCACAGAAATGCGCGACAGTACTTGTACTCGCCAAATTCCTTATCAGGCCGAAGAGTGTGGTAACGAAACTCGTTACCGCCAAGAATGTCACTGGGAACCAGCTCGTCAAGAATGCGGTACGGATTATGAGCAACGATGCGAGTCCGTGACTCGTTACCGCCAAGAATGCCACCAAGGCCCAAGCCGTCGCGAATGCTACCGCGTTCCGGGCGAAGAAGTTTGCGCCACTCAACCAGGCCGCCAAGTTTGTCGTGATGTTCCCGGTGAACAGCGCTGCCACACTGAACCAGGTGAAGAAGTTTGCTCTCAGCCAACTCCTGATCGTGAACAGTGCCGTACGTTGCCAGATGGTCGTCAAGAATGCCGTACCATCCCGGGCCGTGACTCAGTTTGTACTCGTCGCCCAGGTCGCCAAGTTTGTGAGTCGGGCCCAAGCCGCCGCGAATGCCACCAAGAACCAGGCGAGCGCGTTTGTACTCGTCGTGCTGACCGTGAAGAATGCCGTTCAGTTCCAGGTGAAGATATCTGCCGCTCAGTTCCTTACCAAGATCAAGAGTGCCGTCAGGTTCCCGTTCCTTACTGCAACACGATCCCAGCACAAAACGTTTGTGAGCAAGTTCCTTACCAAGAGCACGTCTGCCGTGACGTCACTCGTTACCGTACAGAGTCTTACGCTTGCAAAGAGCCGGTCCAAGTTCCTTACCAAGTTAAGGTTTCGGTACAAGGTCAGCTCGATGTGAAATTCCTCAACCCGGAATTCGCAACGGAAGTTCCCTTCACTGCAAGCGTCGGTGCAAACCGCTCGCTTGAATTGAAAGCGCAAGCTCCGAAAGATATTTTGGTCGGCACTCGTCCAGGCGCTCCATCGGTTGTTGCCGAAGGCGAAACTGTGACGGTTAAGCAGACCATCGCTGTGCGCTTGACCTCTGTGAAAGAGCTGCAAGGTCTTTTGACTCAGTCTCTTGCTGGTGTCGTGATCGACTTCCCAGCGAAGAAGCTCAGCTTCACAGCGAAGGGCCTTGTCGAGTTGGATGATGCGGTCGAAATCGTTCTTGAAGGTAAGAAGAAGCAACTCTTCAGCACCAAGAAAGGGACTGCGACAATTAAAGGTACTTTGCGCCAATTGAAAGCCACTTTGGTTGCTGCCGATGCAGGCCAAGTCGCGGTTCAGATTGATCTGTCGCAAGTTGATCTCTCGAAGATCACAGATAAGAAAACGTTTAAGATGATGATGACCCACGTGAAAGGTCTTCCGGATGGATTTGGATGGGCAGGCCAAGTGCCTGAACTCAAGTCTCAGAAAGAAGCCGCCGCGTCGGCGATCAAGTAAGTTCTACCAGAGGGGGCCTTCGGGCCCCCTTTTTTTTTGCACAGTCGCTGGCCAAAAATCAAAGACTGGGGGAAGCTCTCTGTCCATTTGGAGGACCTGTATGAAAATCACTTTATCTCTCTTGGCGTTGCTGTCTTTTTCGGCCATCGCCTCTGAACTCCCGCACTTTGATCTTGAAATGAGCTCAGCGGAATACCGCGAAGTTCTTTCGAAGTATAAAAACAAAGACGCCGATCACCCCGCGGTCGCTCTCGCTCTTCGCCATGGTGAGCGTTTGGCGAAGTGGCTCTCTTATGAAAATTCTCGCCGCACTCCGGAGACGGCGCTTCGTCTGACTTCATCGGGCACGCGTTCTGGGATCCCGATCGATAAGCCGTCGATCTACTCTGAGAAGACTATTCAGACCACTTCCGAGACACTCGCGAAAGAATTGCCAGCGGAGATGATCGCCGTGTTGAACGGCGCTGAGTACCCCGCACAGCTTCCGGGCGTCGATGACGCGGACTTCGTGAAGATGGCCCGTCGTGTGGATCGCAACTACCAGTCGGCAGCTCGTTTCAAAGCGTTGCTTCCATACCGTTCAAGCTACATCCGCAACAAAATGAAAGACGTCCGCAGCTACCACTTCTTCGTATCGAATGGCTGGACGTCAGCGCGCTTTGCTGACTTCGCGACTTTACCAGACACTGAAAAAGTCATCGTGCGCGGTCATCTCGCAGGCATGTGCCAGAACACCGGTGCCTCCGCTGCCTCATGTGTGAGTCGCGTGGCCCGCGCGGAAGCGGCCGGTAACCTTGCTACGGAGTTTGCGACGTTGAGTGCCAACAGTGCGGCCGTTTGGCGCGCGTTCTTCGATATCCCGGCCTACGCTGTTCGTAGCGATGTGGATCACTCGAACCCAAAAGTCATGGCAGTGACCTTTAACACACCATCGATTCCGAAGTTTATCCCGTACTTGCAGAACAACATCGAAGACGAGTTCCGTTTCGGTGACTGGGGCATCAAGATGACGTTCGGTAACTACCCGAACGGCGCGCTCTTGAAGTTCGAAGCGGGCGTGGTTCCGCACGTCAATGGCTTGGGCGGTAACGAAATCGTCATGGACTCAACTCAGCCCATCGAAGAGTACGAGTCTCAGTGGACCATCCGTCACGAATACGGCCACGTCATCGGTCTTCCGGACTGCTACCATGAGTTCTACGATTCAGAGTTGGGTGCGTTTGTGAATTACCAGCTTGATGTCAGCGACTTGATGTGCTCACGCGCGGGTAACATGAAAGAGCGGATCTACAACGAATTGGTGCGCGTTTACAGAAACTAAGGCACCACGAGGTAGAGGTAGCTCGTATCGACGGTTGACGTCTTGTCGTAGGCCTCTAGGATCGCGGACGGCGGAGTGAGGAGACCCTGCGGTAGTCGCAGATTCCTCACCGGCACCGCGCAGCTCGTGTCGGCGAAGGCCCTGATCAGGAACGGAAAAGGTGCACTCGACGTGCCTGAGGGAATGACTTTCCCCGAGCCGTAAACCGCACCGTCGTTGCTGATCGTCAGACACTCGGACGTGATTTCTTGTGGCCCCCGCAGCGGATCGGCGACGTTCGAGAGCTCGATCTCCGCCAGCACAATCTTGTACGAGCGGGGCGACCCAGCAATGTTGTTGCAGTTCGAGCCGAGGACGGGATCCGAGTTACAAAAGATGAGCGCAAGCTGTTGCGAGGCGCCGGTTCCGTTGTCGGTGAACGGCGCGGTGGAATGGTTCGCGCACTCCGCGACGGTGAGCACGAGCTCGACGGCGGCATCCGAGCCATCGAGGGTCGCGCTCGACTGAGCACAACGGAAAGTTCCGGCGAGGTTCTCGCCGTTCGCCCAGTGGTAGGCGTTAAAAACCCACGAGCCATTGGGCAGGCTAAGTTCAAGAGTGTTGGAGGTCATCACCACCCGGCGAAACTCACCGGTCTTTTCGTTCACAGCGCTGATAAGGAAATTCGAGTTCGTCGCCATGTCGGCGTTCACGCCAGCGATGGTGACCTCTGCTTTTCCGGCTGCGACCTTCTTTCCACAGGCCGAGAGGAGCGAAGTGAGGAGGAGCAATGGGATGAGAACTTTCATTCCTTGATTATAAAGTGAGGCCCTGGAGCCCAAATAGTCCTGAGGACTTAGCGGCTAAGCTTGCGAGAAAGCGCCACGGATTCTGGGCACTCAGTACTGAATGCTCGCCGCGATCTCCTCGAGAGGGATGTAGCAGATCCCTCTCGCTTTCATATCCGCATCCACAGCCTTAAGGCCCGCCTTGAACTTTTTGACGGCCTCCACTTCATAGGGATGCTTGCACTCGTACTGCGCATCGATGAGGGCGGTCACCGTGTTGGACTTGAAGAAGAGCTTGCGGGCCATGCGGTATTTACCGGAATCCCAGAACCGTACGAGATTTTTTCGCGAGATCATTTTGTCATCGCGCTTAGGGGGCGCTTGGCGCAAACGCAGCGGGACCACGCGCACGTCCATGTTGCCATAGTCGTAGTGATCGATCGAATGACCGACGCTCACCTGCCAGAGATAGCTCGCGACGGTTTTCACCATGACGTCTTCGTTCATAATGCTTTTGTCGTCGGGAAACCCTGGGATCTGCTGCGAGAGAAATTTCGCCCAGCTTAAAACCAGCTGATCGTCAGTTCCCACACCTTTAAGCCAGCTGCGAGCGAACTCAAAAAACACCGGCCAATACGCGTCTTGAAACTCGCCGTAGGTGGAGAGGACGGGAGGTGGAGTGAGAGGGTAGCGATAGGCAGGGTAGGAAAGATTACCTTTGATGCCTTTGAAGCCTTCGACGAGCAGATCGCGCAGGCCTCCGGCGTAACCAGGGTAGGGGGCGTAGGGCATCCACCATTTCGACTGTAGGAGCGATGACCCGAAATTCAGGACAGCGTTCTCGAGTGGCAGTGTGAAGCGCAAGTGGGGCCAGCACAGTCTGAAAAGCGGATGCCAGGTGGGCAACGCTGTTTTCGTTACGGCATTCACGCTATCAAGCGGGAAGTGGATCAGCGGATGCACCACCAACGTCGCAGCGATGGCACAGCCTTGCAACACGAAGTATTTGGCGAGCTCCCAGCTTTCTCCTTGGGATGGAGTGAAGAGTGTTTTGGTGGCATCGACCCAAATCGCTTCGGGGATATAGTCCCCATTTACTTTTTTCAGCAACGTCTTGGTGCCAGAGGTGTGAATTCCTTTGAACGGTTTCACCACGCGGATTGCTTCGAGGTCGATGATGTATTTCCCATTCAAGGTGAAATCTTGAAAGATCTCTTGGTCGTGGGCATCGAAGTGCGGAGTGATGAATTTTGAAATCATGGAACGCGACACAAGCTTTGAGAAGTCATGGTCGGTCACCACGGCGAGACCAGGCTTAAACAGAGAGACGGCGAACTCGTACGGTACGGTGAGAAGGGTGACCATGTAACGAGCACCGATGTTAATCCACCAATCGGCCCACTCGCCAAGTGGAACGTGCACCACTCCCATGGCTTCACCTAACGGGTGCGCGGGCTGTGGCTGTGGCCAGGGGCCTTTCCGGCCATGGAGAAACTGATCTTCACTGAGGTTATCAAGACTAGGATTCTTCAACTCACATGCCCTTTGAGCTTCAGGGTAAACTTTGTGCCTTTATTTTCTACGGATTCCACGGCCACGGTGCCGCAGTATTTTTCCACGAAGGTTTTCATCAAGTGCATGCCAAAGCCGGTGCCGCGTTCGCCTAGAGTTCCTGGGCGCGTGGTTTTACTTTGCACATCAAAAAGACGATCGCGGATTTTCGCCGGCATGCCGATGCCTTCGTCACGGACATTGAGGTAGATGTGGCCAGACTCAGCGGCGCTGGCCTCAATGTGGATGCGACCCTGAGGGGTAGAAAATTTGATGGAGTTCGAAATGATGTTCCCCAGGACCTGATGTACAAAACTTACGGGATCAACCATGACGACGGTGGCTTGATGGCGTTCTTCATCAAAGTTAAGCTCGATCTCTTTTTCCGCCAGGGGGGTCTGGAAGAGGAATTGAATCTGTTCAATCGCAGCATTGAGCGCCATCGGAACGCAATCCACATCGGCCTTGCCCTCTTGCACAGAGTACATGCGCCGGACGTTCTGCGTGATGTCCACCATGTTGCTGATCGCTCTCTGTGAGATCTCCAGTGATCGCTGTTTCTTGGCCTGGTCAGGGTGATTTTGCGCCTGCTCCACTGCAATCTGCAGCAGTGCCAGAGGATTCGCAAGGTCATGGCAGAGAACTCGGAAAAGATTTTCAATGCGATTTTTTTGTTCGAGCTGAGCTTCGCGTTGTTTGGCTTCCTGGTGGAGATAGAAAAAGCTCAGAGTCGATGTGAGACCGATCCAACCAAAGATCATAAAAAACTGCGCGACTAAATGACCCGTTTCAGTGATGAGATTCGGGAAGGGATAGCCGGTGAGATGCAAAGCCATGAAACAGCTGGCCGTGAAAAGGGTGATAGCGCACCAAAGTGTCGCGCCGGCTTTTCCCGCGATGAGAGCGCCGAGAAAAGGTAGCACACCAAACCAAATGAGAAGGTGACTCTCAAAGCCGCCGGTGAAAAAGGCAAAGGTTCCCTGGTGAATGATTCCGGAGAGCAGCATGATGCTGGCGTTCAGCAGGACGTTGCCGCTGACCCGATAGAGCAGCGGCGAGAAAAGATGAACGGAGCTTGCCAGCAGTCCGATGATTCCAGGCCAGGGGCTGGCGATGGTTAGAAACGCAAGCAGGGCGTAGGCCCACATTAATAAACCTGTGGTGATCACGATGAGCGTGTGAATCTGGATCGGCCGGTCCAAGTGAGGTCGATCTGCCACGAGATAGCTCAAAAAATTTTGATAAGACCGCATGAGTTGCATGAGGGAATTATACATTTATGTTATTCTGAAGTGATGAAAAATAAGATCATGGAACAGCTCTTGACTAAAGTACGCCAGGAATTGGCCAGCGCTGAAGCGGCGAGTGCGGACACCACTTCCTACGCTCGTGATGGGGACGTGAAATCAGATGGTAAGTACGATACCCGTGGAATAGAGGCGGGCTATCTCGCAAGTGCACAATTAAAGCGCGTCGAAGAATTGAAGCTCGAGTTGCAGATGTTGGAGGAAATTCCTCTGAGAATATTTTCCCTAGATGATGAGGTCGGCCTCGGTGCCTTGGTAGACATTGCCCTTAACGGACAGACCCGCCGCTACTTTCTCGCCTCCACGGCGGGGGGCACAATTCTCAATGTAGATGGCACCATCGTCCTGGTGATCTCAATTTTCTCACCGATTGGGGATGCTGTTTTGGGGACGCGGGTGGGTGAAGAATTTGAGCTCGAAACCCCGCAGGGAATTCGTCCCTATGAAGTGAAATCACTGAGCTAGCCTCTCGGTATTTTCTACACACTTTGATCTGAAGTGCTCATCTTGGGTTACACTCCGGCCCCTATATTCCGGGAGTGTTTTTATGCGTTTAGCTGTCTTGGCATCGCTCGTTTTTCTCACTGCGTGTGGAGGACATAATTCTGCGACCAAACGTCTCAACATTGAAGGCAGTGGAAACAAAGTTGTATTAATCGCCGGAGTCACTGACGTACCAGCACTTAAGTCGGCGGCCAACGCTGCCGGATTATCGGTGGAAGGCGAAGTGGTTCTGCGTGTCGCGGGTGATGTGGATGCCATCAATACTCTCGAGATCGATGCCGATGCTCTAAGTGTGTTGGATGAAGAAGTCCGTCATTCAACGACGGATTCTTCGGAAGTCGCTGATGGCGCGCTCTACTTGGCGAAAAAAGATTTCGGCATCCTCGATTTCTGGAAAGAGAACCCGGCGGCCGATGGCCGTGGTGTTGTTGTGGGTGTGTTCGACGACGGCATCTCGCCCAACCAGTCAGGTTTTAAGGTCACCACTACCGGCGCACGTAAATATCTCAAGCGCGGTTCAAACTCATCACTGAATACCTACACCCTCACGAAAAATGGTGATGCCTGGGAAGGCGACGTGGTGGAAGATCTCCCTACACTTGGCAGCACCATCCCTGACTTGAATGCCGATGGAAAAACCACCAAGTTCAAAGCGCGTGTTACCGATAAGATCTGTCTTGATTTGAACGTGGATGATGCGTTCGGCGAAGGTGAGTGCCAGGGGGCGTTCGGCGCGACGGGCGAGTACTTTTCTCTCCCGGGAAGTGTGCTCACGGTGGTGGCGGAGTTTGATGCCACGACAGGTGCTTTGAAAATTTCTCAGCCAGAAATCTCGGGCGATTCTCACGGGGAAGGTGTGGCGACGGTGATGGCGGGCCATCAACCCGGCAATCCAGCAATGGACGGCGTGGCCCCGGGTGCGCAAATCTTGGACTACGATCTCTCAGAAAAAACGGGCACCGCTTCTGAAAATGAATACACCATGGGCAACATCCTCATGGGTCTTGAGTGGCTTGCGAAAAACGGTGCAGAAGTCGCCAACATTTCTTACTCGCTCTTCTTCACGTCCGTGGAAGCGCAAGACTTCATGTCGAAGGCGACCGATGCGTTGGTGAAAAAATATAATATCGTGTTGAGCTTCTCGGCCGGAAACAACGGTCCCGGGCTTGGCTCTTTGAATCGCAAAGTCATCTATCCTGAATCGGTGATGGTGGCGGGCGCGTTCGTGTCAAAAGAACTCGACGAGCGCGTCTGGGGTGTCACGGGTCTTCCGGCCGAAGGCCGCGTGATCTACTACTCGAGCCGCGGTCCAGGACCACTGGGTGATCATGGCCCGACGATGATTTCTCCGCTCTCATCTCTCACGCATTCAAGTCCATCGGAAGGCTTCCGTGCTTTCAATGGTACCAGCTCAGCCTCGCCGGCCCTTGCTGGTGCCGCGACTGTGTTGATCTCCGCCATTAAAGCGGAGGGCCTCAAGGTGGATGCAGCGACAGTGGTGAGTGCGCTGCGCCTCTCGGGCAAGCGTCTTGTCGCCGAGCCCTTCGTGTCGCAAGGTTACGGTTTGCCGCAAGTGAAAGCGGCCTTGGCGATTTATAAAACACTTATCGCGGGTGAGCAGTTTGCTAACGTTACGATTCGTGTGAATCGCGGCGCGCAGGATGGCGTTGGCGGCCGTGGGATTTTACTCTTGAAGTCTCAAGTGGGGGCCGTGGAAAGTGCCCGGGTGGATTTGACTGGAGTGCTGTCTGCACTTGCTCCGATGAGCGCTCGTCGTGACTTGCTGGTACCTGTGAAGCTCGAATACTCAAACGGTATTCAAGGTGCGGAAGAGTTGTGGATCGCGGTGAGTGGTTCACGCTTCAACGTTGAAGTAGATACCGAGGAAGTTCTCAAAGGCCAGCAGGGCGAAGGCTTCGGTGAAATTAAAATTCTTGATGCGCGCTCAAGCGCACTCATCGCTGTTGTGCCGGTGACAGTTCTGGATGATCGCCCAGTGACAAAAGTTCGTCGCGAGCGTTTGACCGTGAATTCTCAAGGCAGCGCACGTTTGCATGTGCATGTGCCTGCCGGTGTGCCGGCCTTCCGCGTGAAAGCTCGCCTCGTCGAGGGTGACTCAAGTGGTTTGAGCATCAGTACCTTTGATACCAACCGCGTGCGTTTAGCGCAGACGGCATTCACGGATGAAGTGTGGGTCGTTGTGACTCGTCCAGGCCACCACCAAGTATCGCTTATTATGAACGGTGGAACAGGTCGTGAAGCCACTGTCGAATTTGATATTGAGCCGATGATGATGGACATGCGCACGACCGCTACGTCAGCTGCGAAGCCCACAGTCGCGATTCGTCATAACGGTGTGTCGGCGCTTTTCACAAAAGTCGAACTCATTCCTGTGGCACCAGTTCTCGCGCGGGTTGCCTCGGAGGTTGGGGGAGACGTGAAGCCGCTGGAGATCAGCAAGAAGCTCACTGAGAAAACGGAGCTTAAGGTTGCCATGCGCGCCCTTGAAGTAGGCGACATCGCTTATTTCTATCCGAACTGCTCGGGCAAAGTGGTGGAGGCCGATGGCACGACGAAAATCTTTGATGGCGTGAGCTACTCATCTCCCGATGAGAAAGAGCGCACCGTCACGTTCCGTTGTATGCCGTTTGATCATGGCATCACTGGAGGTCATGGCCAGGGTTGGGAACTCTCAATGTCGAAGAACCTGACGGCGGTGGAGAAAAAAGAACAGGCCTTTGGGATTAGAGCGAATACTGACGTGAGCTTTGCGAAGCAGGCGCCGGGCACGTATGAAGTGTGGGTGACTCATCCACTCAACGGCTCGAGCGTGAAGTTGGGCGTTGTTGAATTGATTTGAACTGAATCGGCACAAAGCAAAGATGTAGGGAGGCGCGGTTTTAGGCAGACTGGATTCTTTTGACCAAGGAGGTCTTATGTCCGCCGGAAAAGCACAGCCCCAAAGACAGCAGCACTGGA
>JAUKPS010122904.1:0-19025 GCA_032273165.1 Chlorellidium tetrabotrys
GGTGGGGGGGGCAGTTCGCGGTCTCCCGGCAAAAAATGGACGGCCCGGAGTCCAAAACGCTAAAAATCCTGAAAAAGTCCATTTTAGCACGGAAGCCTGAAATTTTTCACGAATGCAAGAGAAGCGTGAAGATTTTCACGAATCACACAGAAGCCTGAAGATTTTCACACTTCTTGAAGAAGCCTGAAGATTTCATTCAAAACCGGGACTGAAACATCCCCCCCGGTCTACCCCCGGTTTTACCCCCGGATTTTTGAACTATGAAACAAACACTAACTGAGAGAAATTTACCGCCCGACTTACTGCAGTATATAACATTGAGTACTCAAACATGTCATCTAGAAAGATGAAGATTTTCCCAGCTTCAATAGTCTTTCCTTGGTATGAATGAATAGTGAAAGAGCCACGCTCAACAAAGCCTTCTTTTTCACAATCGCTAATATGCCCTCCAGCCTTGTAATAGCCAGACACCACGCCAAGCAGATTTAGTTTGTGATTTATGTCATGAGTTCCAGCAATACAGGTGTCACCCTTGACAAACATAGAAGCCACATCAAAGAATGGTACTTGACTCAGATTCTGCTTAGCCCATCCTATCATCTGCTGTGCTTCGCCAGAATCGCCATCAACAAACACACGAAGCATTTCTTCACGAATCTTTAGCTTCAATTGTCTTAGTTCATCATCTCTGCTTCTCCTATCACCTTCAATATGCTCCACAGTACATGTGGGCTTCCAAATCTTAGAATAGTTGCCGGGGCATCCATTGCGTGTTTGAAACCATTGACCAGAACTTGTAATGTCACCAGCCAACACAATCAAGCTATCCGGATATTGTACAAAGACTTCATCAACCCAATCTGCTGGGATTTGTGTGATTTCATCAATCAAAACTACAGGCGGATAGAAATGGTCTTGCTTCCAGATAGTGCATTCTTTGCCTAGAAGCCTGTTGATAGTTGTATAAGGCACTTTGTATTTTTCACGCACATCAGCACCAAGAACATGGGAAGGAGTCACAAACAAGATTTTGTTCAAACAATCATCAGTCAGAACACCGTATGTCTTTCCGCAGCCACCCTGCCCTGTCAAAAGCGTATTCTCCTTAAAGCGAACCGGACCCCAAGCAACCTCAATCTCTTCCTTAGCATACCAGCCAAAGGAAACTTCACACTGCTCTTTGATTTCCTTCTCCTTGAACCACTCTAGGCCCATAGGCTTTTCACCTGTGAAATAGATACCATCTAACAACACTTTGCACAACTGAGAAACCTTGAACTTCTTCATTGCTTCCATCATCTGAATCCGTACATAAGAAGTGATAAAGGCTAAGATGTGATGAGAAGTTGCCACGCTTTCAATTGGTACATTTACAGATGTCACGCCCTTATCTTCCCAATAACAAGCACTATCGCCAAATTGATGCTTCAAATGCCTAGCCCAACGCTTAGAAGAGCTGAATGTGTACTTTCTGAACTTATGCTCCATGGATAAGCGACCAGACCAGATACAATAACGCCTGTCAGCCAACATCTCATCCGGAAACTCAAAATCCATCCGAGAACCAAAGACACCGGCATCTAGTTCCATTTCAACACCATTATCCATGAAATACAGAATTTCTGGAGAGGGTAGAATGTGTACTGAACCTAAGCCTAGCTTAGTGAAGAGGTCATTTTCACACTTCAACACCTTGAAACGGTAGATGCCAATGTGTTCCTCAATGAAAGCCCTATCAAATGAACCAGAACGCCACTGATGAATCACACCCAAGAAGCCCGTGTAGTGCGAACACTTCTTAAACTGAGTGTATGCTTTAGGCATATCCAAATGGCCTGTGGGCTTTTCATCAGAAAGAGGAGTAGCCCAAGCATTGATAATGCGACCGGCCTTAATAAAAGCATTTACATCAGGATTTCTTGCAGTGTTAAATTTATACTTATTTAAATCAATCTTCGCGTTAAGTGCGTCATAGTATGCCTTGTTAGGGTCATATACTTCCACACAGCGTGTCAGAGTCCTGATTTTCCTAGGCACACCTTCTTTCAAATCGCCCTCAATCATATAGAACTCATTCTTTTCTACGGCTTCTTGCCATATAGCAATCACTTCTTCCTGTGAAATCTTCTCAGTCTCTTCATCCAAAGCAATATGGCCTATGTCCAAATGGTTTTCGCGTGTGTTAGTGAAGCGTAGAGTCCTTGTTTGATTCTTGTTATAAGTATCAGTCTCATTGCCTAGCACATTATGAATAGCAATTTTGAAGCCAGAAGCCTTTGCAACTTCTTCCATTTTATCTTCAGGAACGCCCTCAGAATATTCAAGAGCAAGTCCTGTCATCTTTGCGATACGCTGAGATAGACGCTTCTTGACATCCTTGCTTTCGCTTTTGAAATAGTCATCACGGAGGCGATTGAGAATAGGCGTAAACACGCAATGAGAAATTCCATCGCGGAAAACCTGAAAGAGACGCTTGGCCGGGATAGATGTCTCAGCAATCATAGCGATTTTGTCGCCAGTTTCTACTGTGAATTGCCATTGGCCTTCTAAATAAACAACAAATTCACTAACAAATTCACTAGAGTCAGTTGGAACTGTGTCCCACTTCAATTCAAAATTGGCACGAGCGGGATTGCGACGAGTTACAACAGTGATGATGTTGCTTTTTCCCTTAGCAGCCTTCCAAGCCTTAATCAACACACTTTGAATAGAATATGAATCATTAAATCTAGCCTCAAACAATATAGACAACTTCTTTCTATCCTTAGCAGCCACGACAGCCTTTTGTTTCGCCTTCTCTGCGTCCTTTATCTTCTTGACAGCCGCTGCCCTCTTCTTCTCAGCCTCCTTCGCCAGGAGAGTTTGAATCTTACCTTCTACACGATTTTTTGCCGTTTTATATTGCTGAGCGGTCAAACTGCGTCTCAATTGCTTTAGGCTTGCAAGTTCCACAAGTAAATCATCCATTCTTTATTTATCCCTAGATTTTTTTTGCCGAAAAAAAGCCTTCAAATTTTTGAGCCAGGGGAATAAAAACCCAAAATCAAAAATGTCTTAATCTTTTTTTTTCAATTACTCAGAAGCCATCTTCTTCAATTCGCGTCTAATACGAGCACTTTCACAATAGTCATCACGGTTGTCCCAATAATATTCATGAGCCTTAGGCAACATTTTCTCTTTGTGTTCTGCGTAATACTTCTTACACTTTTCAATGATTGCTGCACGATTCCGCTTATACATTTCCTTAGATTTTTGGCTTCTATATTCCTTTAGTTGCTCAGGGGTCATGTCCTTGATTTTAATTGTTCCAGTCATTTACTCTAATTATCCTTAATCTTTTTTTAAAGAAAAATGACCTTCAAATTTTTTGACTATTCCCTAATAAGTTGATTTTTGTCAATCCGGGCGGCCTTCCCACCAGAAACGGCTGAATATAAACGGGCCATGCCCCACTGGTCAGGGCCTGTCACATTAGGCCTTACAGAAGTAGGATTAGAAAAAAATGCCCCTCGGCCTTTCTGTACTATGGTCTCTAGCCCTGACTTCTTGTAGCCAGTCAGCCTAGAAATCTCAGCAACACTATGACTTTCATCTTTTGGAAAACCATATTTTGAATTAAACTTGTTCTTGTATGTCACAACCATATCTACTGTTTCTCTTTTTTCATTTTCATTATCATCTCCAGGAAGCGGACTTGCTTCTGTGCTTTTTCCTTTGTTGTATGTTTAGCAACAATCTCCCCTGACTTTTTGTTGAACACTCTGAATGACCCATCAGTGTTCTTGCGTATAGCATACGGCATTTTATTTTCTCTTTACATTATATAATGGAAGACAAAGCGACTCAGACGCGTCATTGGAAGATGAATGAGTCAGATGCTTATGAAAGCGAAGAACACAAGGAAGCCCAACTTTTAGAAGAACTCAGGAAACTTCCTGACTTTGACAAGTATCCTTTTCCTGCCTCATGGTATAAGAAGTATAACTTGAAACCCATGGAAGCAGTTGACATGAAGACATATTTAGCTGGGGGAGGAGTTATGAAAGCAATCACAGGCGGGCCTTGCACTTCTTATGAATTCAAAGAGCCTCAGCGTAATGAGGATGGAAGTCTAAAAGAAGTAAAGGTTTTTCTTGAGCAGCAAGACTTGGGTATCAAAATTATCCAGAAACCTGCTGACTTGTCAAAACCGGCTTTTGCTACAGATGATACTTAGATTTGTATGCCGCAAGATTCTTTTGAATGCTAGTTGAATCACCCCACAGAATATTATACGAAAGATAACCTGCTCTAGTCGGGTCGCCAGTTTTCAAATCTTTCTTATGGCGTTCTCTATATCTTTCACGCTGTTCTTTGTCTTTAGTTAGCGTATAGTCATCCATGCCTTTAGCCCCAAAATCAGTTTTCTTTTTACGGCCTGTTTTTTCATCCTCAAATACTGCTCGGAATTTCTTGTCAGGATTTGGTGATTTTATGAGGTCAATCAACTTCATTCTAACTTAGGTCAATAACTTCAGGAACGGGAGGCATTTGAACCACTCTTCCGCCTTTAGCAACATATCCATGTTGAACTCCTGCTTTGTCTGTTACTATTCCAGAACTCGGTTTAGAAATTACGGTGTAACCCGGAACGCCGGATGATGAAGACGCAGAGCCAACTGGAACTGTAGGAGCAGTAGCCCGAACAGGAACGGGAGAAGGAGAAGGTGAAGCCAAAGCAAGAGAGGCATTAAATGGTCTAGCAGGTCTTCCTGCTCCTGTCAAAGAAAGAATCTTTCCAGTTGCTTCTTGCTGTTTGAGTAAAGTAAAAATATCTTGCTTTGCTCCTTTTGCAACATCAGCCAAAATAGGTTCTGTCTCAGTCCCCATCTCTTTTGTTTCTTTTGTTCTGATTGCTGATTCTCTAGCACGGCCCATTCTATAACCTTCAGCAATTCCTGCTTCTTTCTGTTCTTTTGCTATAGCAGCAATTTCTTCAGGAGACCTTATTTTTATAGATGTTTGAGTTCCACCTGTTACTACACTAGGACCAAATTGAGTTCCTACGCCCACATGCTCAATCAAATTTGTTTGAGCCTCTGTTGTCATTCTTGTTGGTGCTTCAGTTTGAACTTCTGTTGTAGTCAGTGATGGACCTGCTTGAGTACCTGTTGTTGCTCTTAGTACTGGAAATTGCTTTGTAGTTCCTGCAGCAATCTTTGATTTCAACAATGACAACTGTTGAGAAGGAGTCTTAGAAGGTAAAGACAAAAATAAACTATCGCCTTTTAGTTCTCGTAAAGGTTCTTGCTTTTCTTCCTTTATTTCTGGTTGAGCCATTATTTCCGTTTGAGTCTCAACTGCTTTTGCTTTTGGTTTTAAATCAGCATCACTCGTAACAGTCAAATAAGGATAACCTTGAGGAATAGCCGTTGTAGATACTGCAGGCATCCCTTGAATTATTACTTGAGGTTGCTTCACACGCCCTCCTACTACGGCTTTCTTCATCTTAGGCTTTCTCGGTTTCTTGATTTTACAAGCACAGGAACCGGGACATTTACAGCCAGCCATTCTATCTTTGTTTAATATTTTGCTCCCATCATGATTCTATCCGCCTTAGCAGTACGCATTCCAAGAATCGCTGCTTTTATCTCCTCATTGTCAAAGCCCTCAGCAGTTAGCTTCTTGATTTTGCCCATAAGGACTTCCACTTCTCTATCTCCCGCTACTTGCTGTAAATAAGAGCCGACAGGGTCAGAAGACATTGTGGCAACATAATTAGCCCTTTCAGCTTCTTGGTCAGCCATCGCAGCCGCAGCAGCCATAGCAAAATCAACCGGCATGTTGGGCTTTCCAGGCTTGATGTCAGGCATTCCATCTAGCCATGTGTCTGACCTGTTTCCATTCAAATCCAGAAACGGCTGAGGCTTAATTTGACCAAACGGCACATCAGGCTTAGGTAAAAGAACCTGCTTAGGATTGCTGTAAAGCATAGTACCATCCGCCAGAATTCTATTGTTAGGATTTACAACAACTGCAGGATTAGCCCATCTAGGAGCAGGACCCAATTCAGTAGTTGTCGTTTTCAGAAAACAATTATAGTCCGGGGCTCTGTGGTTCGCTGGTTGGTTTGCATACTGTAAAAACATGGAGGCCATTTCTATTTGTTCTTAAAGAAAATACTATCCAGCAATTGATTCCCCGAGATGACGACCGGCTTCTCTTTTACAACTTCTTTAATCTCAACTTTATCAACTGGGACTTGTCTATCACGATAAACAACGCGTTCAGGTCCAGGTACTTCCTTATAAACAGTTTTAGGCATAAACTGCAACAAGTCATTCTTGAAAGCATTCAAATCAGAAACAGTTACATAGTTGGGCGTAGGAGGGAGGGCTTTCCGTGCCTTCTGTGCTTTCTCATACTTCTCTTTGAGTTTAGCCTGTTTGGCATCAGCATCCATAGCGGCTTCCTCTTTGTCTGCGTCTTCCTTAGCTTGTTGCCTCTTTGCCTGTAGAGAAGCAAATGCTTTAGCAGTCGCCGCAATCTGTGCTTCTGTCCTAGGTGCTCCCTTCTTTGAACCCTTCTTCTTAGCAACTACGGGAACTTCAACATCATTCTCAGGGGTCTCCATCTACATTAATTCGCTAATTTTATTTACGATAAATACAATACTTATTGGCGATAAATCCTAAATGCTCATGCTATCTTCTGCCACCACGGGCACTCTATGACTAGTTTATGGGTAGCAGGAACACCACCAGCGTTTGAAATGCAGGCTTGCCAACAAAGATTGACATTGCTAGAAGTCACAAAAATCCCAGCCATGTTATTATTTACGGTTGCTTGAACGTTGGCGACTCCATCTACTGTCATGTAGTAGGGTCTGAAATCTACTTCAGGGTAAAGGGTCAGGCCAGTTACTACATCAGCATTTGAGTCTACAATTCTAAAGCGAACTCCATCATTTACACCCCATGTGTTTCCATTTCCTACAACATAAACAGTTGCTCCGCATAAATAACTTCCAGCAGTTACAGGAACAATGTAATAGTTGCTGAAAGTATTTTGAGCGGCCCAAGATTGAATTGCCCTTGTTGCTGTAGATACATTAGCAACAGGATTTACAGTTTGACCGTTATAAGTAACAAAACTAGGCAATTGAACACCATTAGCAGAACCAAGCCAATTTGGAACAGTAGACATTATATAGTATGTGAAGTTTTTTATGTTCCCATCGTATTCCAAGAAAAGATAATGTCACTAAAGCCTAAGTATCCGCTCCAGCCTATTTCAAATGAACCTCTAGTGTTTGTAGATACATATAGAGTTGTTGTAGCATCATTTTGAACTACAGCAAAGGGAATATACGAACTAACAGATGTATATCGCTGCGGGAGTGAGATACTTATTGAGCCTGAAAAAGCAGAACCCGTTGAAACATAAGCATATTGAATCACAGGCTGTTGGATTTCCGTGCTTATCATATATCTTGAGAATGCTCCAACATTGCTAATGGCGTTGCAGTTCATCTCCAGAGGCTTATAAGCAACTAAGTTGCTATAACTCCAAGCAAAAGATTTATCATTAAAAGTTGGGTCGCTTGAGCCTAATGCTCCGCCTCTATATCCAACTAAGAACGGTCCATCAATACCAACATTATATGTTCCAATATTTCCAAAGGCTAATGCGTGATTTGCGTCGTTGCGAAGTAGGATGGGGTTGTCGTTCATAGTTATAGTAGAGGCCATACTCATAGTGCCATTCACGCTAACAGTCTTATTTGTTCCTGTTGTATTTAATCCTATAGAGCCATCAGTGTTTAGTGCTATTCTTGCTCCTTGATTGTTTTCTATAACCATACCATTTACAGCGTTGATGCTCAAAAAGCCACTTGTATTTCCATAGAGATAACTACAGGCATAGATTTGATTGTCTGCTATATCCAGCGTTAAACCAGAACCATAAAAGCGTAGATTGCCGAGGAAATATGAGTTGGAAGCGTTAAAGTTTAACTGGTTAGGATAAGTCCCGTCTATGTTCGCACTATTACTAAAGTTCATCTGGAAGATGTTGTTGATGTTATTATTACACATATCCAAAGGCTTAAAAGCCTGAATTTTTGTATCATTTAATTCCATAATGTCGTAGTTGCCGTTTCTTAAGTTAAGAGGTTGATACAACTTTGAGTTCAAAAAGGTTCTTCCGTTGTTTTCTTGAAGGAGTGCGTATTCACCGCCGTTTGCTGCAAGGGAATTGTTCCCAAAATAAGCATAGTTATTTCCATAAGCAGAAGGTCTTCCAATCACAGCAGTCCCAGCAGTAATTCTTGGTGCGGTAAGACTGATAGTAGAAGCCGCCGTGACAGTCACATCGCCTGTTACTGCCTCAATATCCACATCCCCTAATCCTCCTACTACTGCCTGTTGTCCGATAATTTCCACACTGGCTGAACCGGCTATGGTAATGTTTCCGCTTGAAATATATGTAGGAGGCAAAATATTTGCTAGTAAAGAAATATTGTCTTTTGCTTGAATTGTAATAGTTGAGCCTATCAATGATGACAACCCAATGACTATAGGGCTAGGTGTTCCAGTATTTATAGATGAAAGTGTGGCAGTAATAGATGAAGCCTGAGGGAAGGGCGGGTCATCTCCTAAAACTTTATACTGTCCACTAATCATATAAATGAAAATATCAAATGTATCTCCTGGCCCATCAGTTCTGCTTGTGAAACGCACATAACCGGGAGTGTATGCATGCCACCAACAAACATTGTAATTGTCAAAAGCGTTTGCATTTTCGCAAAATAGGGAAGTCCGACTATTATAATAAAGAGTTGCTTCTAAAGTTCTGCCAACATTACCTCTGCAAACTGCTGAGCAAGTATAGACACCGGGCACAAAAGGGTCAGTATTTATATCTATACACTGAGAACCGTTTCCAAAACTTACTGTATTTGTATAAACCAAAACATTACCGGGATTATTTAGAAGCCTTGTATTGAATCCATTTAGTGCTGTAAGCGTGGAGATTGATGGAGTAATGACTCTTGATGAAGCAGTTAGAGTAGAAGTGAAAATCAATGATGTGCTGATGCTGTTAGTGCTGATTGCGGGGACTGTAAGAGGCCCAGTAGTTAAAAATGTGTTTGTCGTGATTATGTTAGTTGCGATTGAATTCGTTGAAATCGCTATGGCTTTTATATTTCCAGCATTGACATTGACTGAACTGAGCGTTGAAGCATTTACATTGTTTAAAATTACATTATCAAAATAAGCATTTGGAGCATAGATAGGACTAGCAAAATATACATCTCCTGTGTTGAATTGAACGCGGTTGATGCTAGAAATATATGTATTCTGTAAATCTGCTGATATTAATAGATTATTAGCAACGGTGGTTGGACTGTATACGGCGGGACTTACAGCATAAGACCAAGTAGTGACTCCTGCTGATACTGTTGCTGTTACTCTGTAAATTGTTAGATTTCCTGCTGGAATTGAAAAAAGAGTTACTGGACTACCGCTTAAATTATTAGTCACAAGCAATTCTAGCGGACTTTGGTTTTGACAGTCAAAGTAATTTGTAGCGGAAGCGTTTATCAAAATAATTGTTCCGCCAAAAGACGAATTTGCTACAAGAAACTGACTAGCCCATTGTGCGTCGTTATATTGAATGGTAAAAACAGCACCAAAAAAAAAGGAAGCAATATTTGGTATAGTTGCTGACAGATTATAATTTAAAATTTGAGCTGTTAGAGAACTGACATTTGAATCATAAGAACCAGAAACAACATTTGAATAGAATGTTCTGTTGATGTCCCAAGAACCAGTAGGATTTGCTAAAGGACTTGTAAAAGTCAAAGTGTTTGCGGTGATTGAACTTGTCTTGATTTGAGCCGTTGAAATACTCGTTGTTGACAAAAAGGGCAAAGTAGTCGGATTTAGAATTGTGTTCACATTACTTCCATTTATGCTGGAAGTGTACAAGGCAGATGTAGACATGTAAGGACTGACAATGGTTGAGAATGTAGCTCCACCTGCTGTTAGATAATTAATATTAGTTGTATCCATGGCAGTAAATCCCGGAATATTAGTAGCACCTGCTTCTATGGTTAAAACATTACCTGTACTGATTGTTGTTTCGTCCCAGCCCTGATAAATAGCAAAAGTATTGAAATATGTTGCTCCAATGTTTGTTGGATTTGCTGCAAAGGTCCAAGCAGTTCCACTATAAGTAAATCTGTAATAAGTTCCGGGAACCATTTGAAGCAGTAAACCACCAGAAACAAAAGGATTCCAAATGTTTAGAATTGCTCCGTTTGTTGCGATATTCTTAACATCAAAATAGGCCGAAGTCGCAAATGAACCAGGAACTATGTTTATAGTTGGGGCTTGACCTGGTGCTAGTTCGCCAGAATAGGTTAATTGCTTTTTAGACCATAGAGTTGGATTATCTTCAGTAACAGCAAAGAAAGAACCCATGTCAAAAGATTGAGGCTCTCCCGTGGTTGTCAAATTCATTTTGTATCCGAAAATGTCCTGCGTTAAGCTAGAGACCTTATCATAATTCGTGACAGTGCTTGTCAAAGTCTTAGAAATATCATAACCCTTAGCAGCAGTTAGAAAAACTAAATTGCCATAGATTGACAATGAACTAATATTTGCCACGGTTGAGCTTAAATTATTTGTGAATATGCTTGAAATAGACGCAGTTGCTGCAGAGATTGTATTAGTAGACAAAAATGGGGGTGTGGTTGATGAGCCACCAAATGAATTGATATTTATGCCATTGATGGAACTGATAAAGGTGACTGGTGATGATAAAAAATTGGTGAATATGCTAGAAATTTGAGCAGTACCACTAGAGATTGATGTGGTAGAAAGAAAAGGAAGCGTTGTTGCTCCTCCAAATGAATTGACATCTATGCCATTTATGCTTGAAATGAAAGAAGCGGCTGTGGATAAATTATTTGTTGAAACAGAGGCTGATGTTGTTATTCCAGAATTGCTGATGGTTGTAGCATTTATTGTTGCTGCGGTTGTTGTTCCTGTAACAGATAAAGAGCCAACTCCTGCTGCATTAGTAACTGTCAAAGAGTTCACTCCTGCTGCTCCAGATGCTGTCAAAGACCCAACTCCTGCTGCTCCTGTTACAGTCAATGAGTTTGCTGATGCTGCTCCTGTTACAGATAGAGACCCAACTCCTGCTGCGTTTGTTACAACTAAAGCATTTGTTGATGCTGTTCCTGTAACGACTAAATTATTTGTTGATGCTGTTCCTGATATAGTTAGACTCGTTCCAGCAATTGCTCCGGCTGTAGTAATCGTAGCAACATTACCGCCTCCGCCGTCTGTAATTCTAAAAAGTCCAGTTACTCGTGTAGGGCCTATAATGCAAGTACCTCCAGTAAAAGTACCATAGGATGCTAATGATGTATTGAATATAGCCGTTTGAGCGAATAAATCATTTATTCCTTCTATATTATTCCCAATAGGTTGATTTGTAAATTTTATAGAATCATTGATTGAACTGACTAAGAGCCTGCCTGTAGAAATAGAATTTGTTGAGATATTTGAAAATGTCTGATTACCAATGGGCGGATAAGCAGCATTATTAATTGTTGTAACATTGAGATTGCCTACGCCTGTAATGTTTCCGCCATTACTCATTGCTAGAGACTTAACACCAGAAATGACTACAGTGTCTGTACCGTTTAGATTACTCTGAATGATTAAATCACCATTTGGGAACGGCTGCAGAAAATCAATTCCTACTCCGCCTTGAAAGCGATTTCCTACAATTTGACTTCCAGCACCACCAACACCCAATGTAGCGTAAAAATAATTTGTTCCCACTAAAGTTGGTATTCCACCAGGCGGAAGCCCTGCTGTCATTGTATTCGCAACTGTGGCCGCAATGTAATTATTACCAAACAACCCTGTAATAGGTGAAAACGCCCCAGCATACATAAAGTTAGCTCCAGCTGACATTTTGATGAGACCTGGTACTATACCGTATGAATAAGCAGTCAAGTCTATTTCACCATTAGCAAACAAAGCACTTGTCACTTCCGCCGGTGGTGTGGGGGTCAATCCTTGTCTAGCTGTGATAGACACTAACCCTCCACGCGGAATGTAGCCAACAGGAGTTCCTGGTGTAATCAATCCATAATTTCCCTTTGCTTCCATCGTAAGTTGTGAAACCGTTACAGCAGGATTGAGAGGCGTGGCGACATCGGCTGTGATGTTCACTATTCCTCCAAGACCGCCTTTGCCAGAAATGTTTACAGTTCCATAGGAGGCGTAATTTGATACAGCACTCCCTACATCTGCCGTTTCTGTGATGCTATATTGGCCACTTACTGTTAGATTTGTATTAGAGATATTTCCAACAACATTTCCTGTATGAGTTCCGCTAGTGTTTCCAGTTACATTTCCAACAACAGCCCCTGTATGAGTTCCTGCACTATTGCCTGTTAAATTTCCTGTCACATTTCCTGTAAGAGGTCCACTGAATGATGTCGCAGTCACTGTTGCTGCTCCAGTAATGTTCTTAGAATTTATGTTGACATTTGTCAATGCTGGGAAACTAGCCCAATTTGCTGTAGTGCCTCCTGTGGATAAAGCCAATCCATCTATTTGTGCTTGAAGCGTAGAAAATTCTATGTTTGTATAGTCAAAAAGCAAATTGAAGGCTGTACTGGTGATGCCAATACTTGAGTTTAATTGTCTTAGTGTTGCTAATGGCTGATTGCCTTGCCAGTTAGTTCCAGGTGTAGTAAGTTGGGGATTCCAAGCCATAATTCTCTATTATAGTTTAGAATATTATAAATATCCGTCTTAATAAATCTACGATTTATTGACGGTCAGTTTGCTTAGGCAAACAAGACTCCCTACATGCGGTCGCGAAACATAGGAATTGTGTCATCATCATTGTACTTGATAGATAGTTCAACATTGAAATTCTGGCTGTCAAAGAGATTGTAGGGCTGACCTGCATCATCAAATAGCGTGATGTCAATTGAATAAATCTCAGTAGGAGGCTTTTTGAGATATGATGTGGGGAAAGGGTTGTTGTAAGAAACAAGACCAAAAGAAGGAACATCAACAGGAATGACGGCTAACAAGTCCTTTCTGATTGTTGAGTCATTGCCAGAAGAACCTGATAGAGTTGAATAGACATAGACATTCTGAGTGTATATCAAACAAGGATAGGCGTCTGCTGTAATAACTGTAGCATTGACCACGGCCGTATTTGTCTTTGATGCGTACAAATAGTTTCCAGCATTGAATGACTGAGTTCCAGCAGAGAAACCCGACATAGCAAAACCTACACGCAGATTGAGCGGATAACCAAAAACGAAAGGTTGATTTGTAAATGCTGAACTATTGTTTGTGTTTGCCATTGTGATAGGCGTAGCAGCAAAAGCCGTTTGGACAATTGCGTCACCCCATCCAGCGGGTGTGTAGTAGTTCGTGGCCGTATTACCAACAAAAGTGATTCTTTGATTTGTTGAATCCCATGTGAATGTCACATCTCCCGTTGTCCAAAAAGGATTACGGGTTGCGTTGTCATTTGTTGTTGCTGTGTTTAGTAGCGTTACTAAATCAGCACCACCTGAAATAGGTCTGTTAAGAGTCGGAGTGTAAGAAAGACCTGAAGGGGCTTGATATGTACTAGGAAAGAGACGAACTGCTTTTAGATATGTGGAAGAAGGAGCAGTTGTTGCAGTGGGTAAGCGATAGTACCAAAAAACAAGTTGATAGTCAGGGATTTGTAGAGTCGCAGCAGTAAATGAACAACGCTTCAATTGGATTTCTTTAGCACCAATGATTGGCGTGTTCTGCGGATTTGTAAAAGTCTGAACAATTGATGTCTGCGGAAAATTCGGGTCATTGAATGAATCCACACTGACAATATCCGGACGGTTGAGTCTCCAGGCCATCTTTCTAATAGACAAAGTTAATTTCTAAGGATACAACTGACTGATTGCTGAATGGATAATCATCCCCGATGTCATCTTTGAAATAAAATGTCATTGTGTAAATATCACTAGGAATCTTTGTGATGATATTGTCCATAGATGCTTGATAGAAAGCAACGCCAAGATTGTTTGTTGCCATTGGGATACTTGCTAAGAGATTCACATTCTTTGTTGAATCTAAAGTGCCAGGACCTAAAAAATCGCAATAAACATTGACTACATTTGTATAGACTAGACAGGCGTAAGAGTTTGCAGTATATCTTGTTGTAGTTCTATTAGGCGTTGCAGCAAGTAAACCATCACTCAACCAATAAGTTGGTAGAGGTCTTAGACGATTTACTAAAGGAACATTTGCTCCAGTGTATGAATTATTGAAATTCAAATTTACTCCATCCCATGTGAATCCTAAGCGGAGATTTAAAGTTCTATATTTTTTATAAGGCTGACCTTGTTGAAGTGCTAAACCTGTATCATCTTCAGTGTCTCCTTGAAGAATCTCTCCTGCTTTTTGTGTTGGTGCTGGGATATTTTGATTTGGAGATGGTTCAGCAGTCATTATATTTGTGTCTGAGTATCCAGCTGATAAATAATAGTAAGAACCATCAGTGACTTTGCCTTCGTAATAAAATTTATTTAGTTCTGGGTCATAAGAAATCATGATGCCTCCATCATCATAACTCAAAAAATAAGTATTGAAAGGCGTATCATATTGGCAACTCTTAGCTAGTTCACTTGCTAAATCTTGATAGTCTATGAAAGTTCTGTTGTATCCACAATTAGGGCCATACGCTGTTGGCATGATTTCTTTGTGATAGTAACTGGGAAGAAGTCTGACACATTTTAGATAAGCAGCATTTATAGCAACGGGTCTATTGTTTACGCCATCTTTCGGCAGACGATAGTACCAGAAGACGCAATCATGGTCAGGAATATTAGTTGTAGGACTTGGCAATGATATTCTGTTAATTTGACACTTCTTAGCACCATTGATAGGTCTCGGTAAGCGAACTGTAAAAGATGAAAACTCTTCTTCCACATTACTATCTTGACTGACTTGCGTATCTAATCCATCGTTGCTGCTAATCTGTACCTTTTCAGGTTGATTAATGAAATTACCAAATTCTGCTGCATATTGTTTAGCGGAATTTGTCAATTCTAAGTCTTCAATAAGTTTTTCCATCCTATATTGGGTTGATATTAGTTTCTCTACGCTCCAAGCACACGAACCGCACCATTCGCAGCCTGGAGGATACGCTGGGCGACCAAGGCAAGAACCGGAGTCATGGCTACGGCAGGAGCAGAGCGGATAGTGCAAACCAACTGCGAACCAGAAGCACCCGCAAGATTTACGCCATCAATGAGGTTGTCATTGTCAACATCACCCGCAACCGTCTTGAAGCTGTAGGCCGGGATGAAGTGGTCAGCGAAGGCGAACTTGTAAGCACCCTCACGAGTCGTGGCTGTCGCAAGACCCGCCGTGTTGACAGTTGAAGTCTGTCCCCAGAGCTGACGGCCGATGATGCCGCAGTTCTCGCCCGTTAAGTGACCATACGCCAACATTGAGTTGGCAAACATGGACGCATCACCCTCAGCCGGAACTTGGGGGTAATAGGCTGAGCCTACACGCCACTGGATGGAGAAGGTGTTTGCGTGTTGGAAGCAAGACGCAGCCGGGAAAAAGTTGGAAGCCTGTAGGGCCGCCGGGTTCTGGAGGAGGAAAGTACGGACAAGATTCGTTGTGCCACGGCTTACAACGATTGAGGTGTCACTTAGAGCACTGGATGAGGCCGCAACCTGTCCGCCAGAAGCAAGAATCGTGCTTTCGTAAACCAGATTCAAACCGCTTTCCGAAGGGTCATTCGCCATACGCATAATTACGTCTGCGTACCTCGGGTCCGGTGTAATTATATCGTACTCAACAAAGACTTGAGATAGAGAATATGTACCGTCAGCCGTCGTGCCGTTCTGGAAAACCGCTTCACCGTTACTGGCAGTGAAAAAGGTTAAGTTGAGCGAACCAAGGACGGACATGGGGAGGTACTGGTGGCTGCGGAACAGGCCAAAGAGGCATCCCAGAGGCAAAGAACGCTGTTCACCGGCGTAAGGGTGACCAATCGCGTCCGCAGCCTGTGCTGAACGGGCATTCATAGCACCAAGGTTGCCTGATACATCTCCCCACGCTCCAGAATAAGCCTGTACCTGTGTAAGTGCCGTTGCAAGAGTGGCTGATGACGGAGGAGCTCCCGTGTTGAGTTCGTTATTCAGGAGACCAAGACCAAGGAAAGAGCCCGCCGTCTTCCACCAAGACTGATTGCTTGAAAGAGCAAGTTCAGCGTTGACATAACGGTTGGCAAAAACAACATCCTCAACTAAAGCACCGTTCAGGACGCACTGAGCACGGTTAATCCAGCTCGGGCCTTCGCAGACCTCCGTACCCGTTCCAGTAGTCTGGATTGTGTAGATAAGATTCACGCTCTGCGGGTCAATGAGGCCCTGTGCGTCAGACATGATTACCTGGATTTGATTATTTTGAGCACCAGCACCGGCTGAGCCGTATGCACTACCCCCCTGCGGTTGCACACGGACACGGCGACGAGCCGTTAGCACTGAAGAACGCTGGAGATTCTTCACCATCGCCGCACCGGGGACGACTTCATCAAAACTATGGAGATTGCCGGAAGGAGACAACATTTGTTTATACTATTAGCGGTGTTAATTTTCAGACTCAGGTTTTAGAATTTCTAGGCGTTCCTCGGATTTTTGCTTCTCCGTTTTCTGCGGGATTTTTGTCCCCTTGCCAATGTGCTTCAGAGCCTGTGATAGGGAGACTCCAGAGGCTTTGATTACATTTTGGAATACAACAGGATTTGTTAGAGGACTAGCCTCAGGCGTGTTGAGCATTCTTTCAAAACCTAAATGAGCATCACTCTTCTTCTGAGGACGACGATGATTGGGCATCTTCTATAGTAGGGTTACCTATTATTTTTGTAAAGCGATGGCGGAAACGCCTGTCATAAGGGGCTTTATAGTCAATTATCATGAACTCATGTTTTCCTTTCTTCTGTACTGAATGATAGAGTTCTTTGAATTCTTTTGATGTCAAATGGTTCGCGTGTTCATCTGCTATCTTTTCTAAATCGTTTGTTGTTACACGCATCAGGGCATAGTAGAAAATCTGATTTCTCATAGCAGCAGAAATCATCTTTGAATGTTGCAGCATGAAAATCATTGTCACATTGAAATGGCGTGTGACCATTAGCAACTTTTCTAAATAGCCTACACGATTCCGATTGAAACCCTCAAACACTACATCATCCATGACCATAGCAACACGGATAGGAAACTTGCCCTTTTCTTGCCGCTCTAGTTGGTCCTTCTCTAAGACTTCCATATAGGCTTTTAAAGCATCTTCATCTAGATGGTCTAAGAAAATGACGGTCTTTTGATTTATGTTTTCCCAGGCTTTCTTAGAATCCAAAGTGCCACAGAGGATGACTACTTCATCAAAATAGTTTTTGTATAAATCATTCATCATAGTATAGCCTAGAGAAGTCTTACCCGCACCAATTGCTCCAAGGATGACAGCAGTGAAAGGAGGTTTGAAAAGTATTTCATTATTAGGAAGTTTCAAGAATCGCTTATCAATGCCCTTGTCTTCACTAGGCATAACTGAGATTTTTGGTTCTGTCATTATCTATAGTAAAGATAGAATAATGACTGACCATTGTACTTGTTGTTTATGTACTCCTAAAAAAAACAAAGTGTGTGATGTTTGCCATGTAAGATTTACTAATGTAAAGCATTTTTATAGAACAAGGCTTTTTAGACTTTTCTATCCGACAGATAAGAGAAATATTTGCCGGATGTGTAGTGATGGCCTTATCATGAAAGCGGAGAAGCCCGGGCTCAAAATTAATTCCGAGGAAGTGTTAGTCAGTTTCAATTAATGATAGGCCGCATGATTTCAATGAGCGTCAGGGATACTACAGTCTTAAATTTTGCAAAGCATCAATTGTTTAGAATTCCTTGCCGTCCTCATGATATTTCCATTCTCCTGGACAAAGAGACAGGGTCTATTAAACTTGCTGATTTTAGTTTACATGGTTCAGGTTATGCTACTAAAATAGAAACTAAGAGTAGAGATGACGGAAGCACTACTAAAAGCGGAAATTCTAGCAGTTTCTGTGAAGTGGAATAACTATGAGAAGAAATATCATGTAGCATTTAGAGTACGGTGTCCTTATTGCCGCTGTGTGAATAGACATGGAGCTGGGTTTCATGAGACGGCTGATGCTTCTGTGATTAATGGTTTGAGGCCTTGTGATTGGTGTAGTCCGTACAGAGAGTATGTGGTACAGAGTTAGAATGGCCGGATTTGCTATTGGAGTTGTGATTGCTTCTTTGTTTAAAAGAATGTTTGGATAATTAGATGGACAGAATCCAACACTATTCTCAATTACTTGCTGTTGTTGCTAGGCTGCCAGATTCAGAAATGAAAAAGGTAATCATTCATTACATAGTACAACTGCTTGAGAATGAAACAAATGTAAGCAATTAAATCTATGGCTTTATTAATGGACAATTATGGAGCGGGTGGAGTTGGAGCATCTATTATTGCTGTTCTTGGCCTTATTTATACTGCCCTTAATCATAAGAAAATACGGTCTAAATGCTGCGGAAGAGAAGTAAGTGCATCAATTGATATTGAGCCAAGTTCTCCGGAAAAATCCGAAAAATGATTGCCCTGGACTTTTTTTGAGAATTCAAAAAAATTTGAGCGGGTTTTTTTTCTCAATAATAGATATAGAATGAAGTTGGACTTTGGAAAACATAAGGGCAAGACGCTAGAGTGGATTGTTGAAAATGACTATGGTTATGCAGAGTGGCTTTACAATTGGTTGTTGTTGAAAGGTGTTAAATTACCTTTTGGTAATAAGACAAATTACGAATATTATCTATGTGAAATGCAACAAGAATTAGAAGATGAATATAAAGTGGGACATCCGTGGAAAAATCCAAAATATGCTACATTTTGGGCTAAATACTAAGAGAAAAT
>JAUKPS010123015.1:0-19010 GCA_032273165.1 Chlorellidium tetrabotrys
GAAGCATGTCAAAAATGGTAGGATGCGAAAATGAAGAAGAAAGACCATACATCCAAACTCACAGAGGATATCGAACTAACGCCAGACGGACTCGTTCCTTCTGGAATTAATTGGTACCCCGGCCACATGGCAAAAGCGATTCGCGAGATAAGAGAAAAACTTTCAACTTGTGATATTGTTTTTGAAGTTAGAGATGCACGAGCTCCTTTGGCCTCTGGAAATAAAATGCTAGAATCAACACTGAGACAAAAAGCTCATTTAATTCTTTTAAATAAAGTGAATCTTGCTAACCCAAATATGATTCAGCAATGGGAAGTTTGGTTTAAAAAGCAAGGCATCCCTTTCATGTTCATCGACTGCAATGATAAAGGCACGATGAAAAAAGTTATGGCCACTGCCAGAACTATTGTAGATAACAAACGTAGAGAGGCCAATCCCGATATGCCTCAGAAGGCAAGAATGCGCCTTATGATTCTTGGGCTTCCTAATACTGGTAAATCTACTATCATAAATGCTCTCGCTGGAAGAAGTGTCACTAAAGTCGCCGATAAGCCAGGGCAGACAATGCACCAACAATTGATTGTCATTGATAAAGATGTTGACCTCCTTGATACCCCAGGTGTCATGCCTCCAAGTTTGGCCAAAGAAGAGCATGGTTTATGGTTATCAGCAATCAATGCTATCCCTGATGATATTGTCGGTGAAGAATTGCCAGCGATGTTTTTAGTAAATTATTTTAAAGATCTAAATTCAAAAGAATTTCAAGAAAGATACAAACTTGAAAATCTAAATTTAAGTACTGGTGAGATTGTTGAAAAGATCGCAGTACTTCGCGGGTGTTTAAAACAAAAAGGCGAACTAGATCTTGAGAGAGTTTTCAAGCTAATCTTAAGTGACTTTAGAAAAGGTGAGTTCGGCAAAGTTGTCTTTGGAACTCCCCCACTAGATTAATTTTTTACTTCGTTTTGAAAAATTCCCACATCATATCGTTGGCCGAAATTACTTGTGAAGGTTTTTCTGAACCACGAGGCTTTTCTCCTCCAGGCCAAGAATGACCTCCTGATTCTGTCACACATAATTTAACTTCAGTTTTATTTTTACAGGCCGAGTATAAATCGCAATAGGCCCCTGATACAGTTAAAACTCTTTTAGGTGTTTCACTACATTCATTCATCTTGGCCCACTTAGAAACAGTTTCATTTACAGAGACAAAATCAGCAACCATCTCTTTTTGTCTCGCTAGTCCTTTTCCAGAGCCACCATTAAAAAGAACGTGGTCATCATTTTGGGCATGTATGTGTAAAACAGACACAGGAGTTTTAGGGTCACAATCAATCGTATTATCTGTTCCAGCGACTGCAGCGATGGCCTTAAAAGTTCCCGGCAATTCACAGGCAAGTCTATAGGACATCATTGCACCATTAGACATTCCAGTCGCAAAAATTTTATTTTTATCGATGTTTAATTGAGAAGTTATTTTTGCAACTAGAGCCTTTATGAATCCGACATCATCTACTTTTTTATCTCTTGCTTGCCCACAACATTTCCCTGCATTCCATGTCGCAAAATTTCCTGATTTAAATTGGCTGTACCCATTTGGAATTAAGAGAATAAAACCTTCGGCATCAGATTTTGAGATTTGCTTATAGTATTGATTATTTGATTGGTACTCCATGCTACCGCCACCACCATGTAAGGCCACTAACAAGGCAGATGGTGTTGCAGAGTTATATTTAGCAGGAATGTGAAGTTTGTATAAACGAGTTAATTTATCGTGCTCCATCGAAAGTGTATAATCTCCTGGTTTACTTATATCTTCATCTTTAACAGCTGTTATTTCCGGTGCAGGCTTTTCTGCTTCTCTTTTGGCCATGCGTTCTTTAACTTTATTTCTAATTCGCTCTCTAAAACTTTCACCTTCAGCGAAAGCCGACAGACTGATCAAATTTAATGTTAAGAACAAAACCGTAAATAATGATTTCATAATAATTCTCCTGAATAACTTTAATGATAATACAGGATGAAAAAATTTAGTAACCAGATTGCGTATGTACTCAATTAATTTCGCAATACAAGGCCATTATTGCGCTATGGGTAAAAGAGCTTCGTTATAGGCAAAATAAAGAGAGCCTGTTATAAATTAGAAAAATACCCGAGGTCATTATGAAACTACTTCTATTACTTTCCATCCTTTTAACTTCAAATGTGACTTTTGCTCAGGATATTTTTGAAAAAATATTAGGTTGTTATAAAACGATTAACTTAAACGGAAAACCTGTTGTTTCAGACAACCCGATTCAAACAGAAATCACACACGACTATTCTCCCTATATCGATGCAGAAACAAGAACATCAATTCCTGCGATAAAATTTTTTATCTACCAAGGTAAATTTAGTGACGGTCACCACATGCAATTAAGTTACCTACCTACTGACCGTGGAGAATTAAACGTTGGTGAAAAAGAAATACAATACAAGTATGATGGAAAGATTCGTTTCAAAACAAAACCTGAAATGGTTTTCACAATGCATATCAAAGTTGATTTGAAAGAAGTAAGCGACAATCAATTAGATGTAACAATCTTTAATAAATTTGATGAAGCCGGCAACGGAGCAACAACAAATTTTCTATTAGAAAAAGCAGAATGTAACTCTGACGAATAAGACCTGCTTACAGCATCATTTTAGGTTTAACTTGCCCTAGAATTGTATTAATTGAAGCAATAATAAAATCCTGATCAGGTGATCCATAACTATAATACTGCTTTGAGCTTAGAGTTTGTTCAAAATGCTTTATGCCTTTTTCAGCAGACATAGTAGACCCACTCATCTCCAGAGTTCGAGTGTTAAATGTGTAATCTAGTTTAAGAGAATTTTCAACTTCACTCATTTTGAGTATGAGCGACTCTACGCTAGAGAGTTCTCTAGAATTTGGAGGTGTTAATTTTACTTCAACCATTCCCTTAGAGTATTTTTTAGGGCCAATTTTAAATCTTAAAAAATTATCAAAAATTTCTAAGAATTGAATCATTATCATTTTGGGTTCAATAGTTAATTCAATATTTCCTGCTGGCAAATCATCATTCTCATTTAAAAATCTTAAATAAACACTTCCATCTTTATCAGTGATCCTGCAGTCTTCGGTAAGTTTAAAATCCCAAGGAAAAACAATTTCATCAGAAGCTTTAATAGTTACGTTATTGCCCAAAACATTTTCAGATAAAATTTCAAAGGCCTTTTTATCTTTTGCTTTAATCTTTTTATAGTTTCCAGAATTGAGTGAAATTTTTAAAACAGGTATATTGACTAGCTCTGAACTATTATTCTTTATTTTTAAATGACCTTTTAATACTTCACCTTGGCGCCATTTTTCACCAATAGTTTCTAAGTTGTATTCAAGTGGTTTTAAAATTACGATCGCTTTCATTTTACTCTCTTAATTAAATTTACTTGTCCGTATGTTATCTAATTCAAATGCCTTTGCCTATCATTATCAAGGAGTTAGCAAGCAGATTTTTGGTTGACCAAAATTTTAAAAGAGTTTATATTTAACCATATAGTTAATTAACTAAAAGGTAAAATAATGGCAGCACCAGACCTTCTAAGTCAAACATTTCAGGCCTTAGCGGATCCTGTAAGACGTTCAATGCTCGCTCAACTCTCCCTTGGTGAATCTAGTGTAAACGACCTAGCTAAACCCTACTTAAAAGAGATGAGTCTTCCGGCCGTCACCAAACATTTAAAGGTGCTAGAAAAAGCAGGACTTATCACTAAAACAAAAGACGCTCAATTTAGACCTTGCAAGCTCAATGCTCCAGCACTTAAAGATGCAACTGAGTGGATGGAGCAGTACCGAGTTTTTTGGGAAGAAAGTTTTGATCGTCTTGATGAATATTTAAAAACTGTTACGAAAAAAAATAAGCAGGAGAAAAAAAATGGCCGCAAAACATAAACCGAATGAACTCTATATTGAGCGTATATACGACGCTCCAGTAAAAGCTGTCTGGGAAGCATGGACAGACTTAGAGCAAGTTGGAAAATGGTGGGGTCCTCGAGGTTTTACTATCACTACTAAGAGCAAAGACTTAAGACCTGGCGGGACATGGGTCTATACAATGCATGGGCCTGATGGAGTTGATTATCCTAATAAAACTGTTTACCACGAAGTAGAAAAATACTCTCGCCTTGTTTACGATCACGGTGGAAGCGATGATAGACCACCACTATTTAAAGTCACTGTTAACTTTATTGAACTAAAAAAAGATAAAACAAAAATGGAAATGACGATGGCGCTTGAATCTGAAGAAGCTGCTAAAGAAATTAGTAAATTCATCAAAAAAGCTGGTGGAAATGCAACGTGGGATCGTCTTGCTGAACATTTAGAAAAAGAAAATTCTGGTAAAGAGCTCTTTGTTATTAATAGATCTTTTAATGCTCCAATTAAAGTTATGTTTGATATGTTTACTAAACCTGAACATTTTTCTAAATGGCTTGCACCAACTGGAATGAGTATGACATTTTTAAAGTCAGAAATTAAAGAAGGTGAAACGACTTTATACATGATGAGTGATGGTCAGGGATTCACACTTTATAACAAAGCAAAATATTTAGAAATTCAATCTCCTAATCGTATTTCGTACACGCAGCAGTTTTGCGATGAAAAAGGTAATGTGATTCGCGCTCCATTCAATGGTAACTGGCCGGAGACAATGCTTACGACAGTAACGCTTACTGAAGAAGAAAATAATCAAACACGAGTGACTATCAATTGGGAATATGTGGGTAATGTGACTCGCGAAGAAATAGAAACTTTCATCGCGGAAAAAGCGGGAATGACACTTGGATGGACTGGATCATTCGACAAACTAGAAGATTACATTAAATAGAATGGATTTTGGCGGCGTTGACTTCGAGAATATGAATTTCATCTTTCTCCAGTTTGAAAAGAACTCGAACGCCGCCATTTAGACGAACTGAATAACTGTCTTTTAGAGCTTTGATTTTTTCCATGTGCCAGCGGCCGGGGTTGGCATAAAGCGCTTGAATGCCAGAGCGATCTGACATGAGAGTCATGAATTCAGAGTAATGATTTTTAAGCGTTGGTGAAAGGGCCGAAATTTCTTTATCAGCTTTTCTACTAGATGAATAATTCATCGGCTCGCGTGGAGGAGCAGATGGAATTTTGGCCTGAACAGAAGAAGGTGTCTCAACATGAACTTGATGATTTTTTAAAAGTTCAGTCAGACTTCTATCATTCATTTTTCCTGAAGAAGAAAGTGCTGAATACTCATCCCAAAATTTTGCATTACTTGCAAGGGATGGGTTATCAAGATGTTTAATGAGATTGCAATCAATCCCAAAAACGCTAGTACTTATGATTAAAAATATTAAAAATATATTAAAGTGCACAGCTTAATGACTCCTTCGCTGCCTGCGATGAAAGTTTATGCCGTTTAGATGTTTCGAGTATCCGCTTTAGCCGCTGCAATTTAGGAAGTGTCGTCACAATAATTTTTGAAGTGGCTGCAGCAATACCAACACCTGTAGCGGCCATCACAAGTGAAGGCACCATCTCTCCAGTTAATCGGCAAGCGATATCAAGTTTGTCTTGAAACGAAAGATCAGCAATGGTTTGATAAAAACTTTGAAGTTCAGTTGTGATATTAGTAACAAAATGCTTTAACTCATTAAAGCTTTGTTTCATCTCATTCCAAAGCTTAGAAGGATTATTTAAAAGCTTATCAAAAAACTCTTTGGTCTCTTCAACTTTTCCAGTCACACCTCGCAAGGCGTGAACCGCACACTCTCCTACTTTTTTCATTAAAGCCGATTGAGAAACATTTTGACCAATTTTTTCTAAGTCAGAGAAGCTCTGGCCAGCTTGATGATATTGGCAAGCAACTGTATCGCTTGCTTGTGCAGTTGATACAAAAAGATTCATAAGTTTTGTGGTAAGTGCCGGTTTTAATCCTGCAGTTAACACTTGAACTTCCTGAGGATTAAAATCAAAGAATGCAATGCTAGTAGTATCTGTATGGAAAAGACTCAGACGTCCTTCTCTTAAGATTTTAAAGCGCAAATGAGATGGTGCTATTAGACCAGTCTTTACCATGATCAAACCATTGTGCCCTGTCGATGTAAGCACTTCGTCCGCATGAATTAGTGGGATATTCCCTAAAGGGCTTGCACTTAAGCGTGAAAATCCACGCTCTGATAATTGCTGAGTAATTTCGTACAATTCTTGATTAAATCCTGTCGCTCTCGCTTCAAATTTATAAGTAAAATTTAGATCAGCAGCCTCTACACTCCATGAGGAGTGACAAAATAAAAGTAGTACGACAATAGGAAGAATGGTGATAAAACGCATGCTGTATCATTATAGATTAAAGCCGAGCAAATATCTAAATGGTCAGAAATTACCTAAAAAATTGGGACTTGTGAAACCATCACTGGTCGATTTTCAGTTTTGATTGTAAAAACGGCACTATCGTCTCTTTTAGCAATTTGCTTAGCAAACAGACTCAACTCTTCAGAGCCAATAATGATATTTAAGTTCTGTGCACCTTGAAGAATACTTACGGCAATACCCATAATCTGGCCGGTGCTATTTAAGACAGGTGATCCCGAGCTTCCAGGTGAAATGGCCGCAGTAGTAGTGAACCCTCTGAAAGTCGTATTTTTTCTTTTGTAATCATAACTCGGAACCATAAAAACTTCCGAACTCACAATACCTGAACTAATAATAGTATTTAAAATTCCTTGAGGGTGGCCAACGATAAAAACTTCTTGCCCCACTTTAGAAGGAACAATAGATAACTTTGAAAAATCTTTAATTGATTTTTCAGCATCTACGCTAATGGCACAAATATCAACTCTAAGTGAACAGATTATTTTATTAAATTTATAAATCTGCTTACCATTTTTTAAAATGATAGATTTTGGTGCATCCCAGGCCCTAGCTTTTTTATTAAATGAACGCACGACATGACGATTAGTTAAAATTAATCCAGGAGTAACAAAAAACCCAGTCCCCCACCCATTTAACTTAGTTTCAATGAGAACAACACTAGGTGAATAGGTATTGAATAAATTAAATGCAGTATCTGATCCAAAGACATGGCCAGTTGTCGTCAGTAAAAATAAAATAATCAAGGATTTCATAGGCTGACTTCATACCATTAACTAATTTTAAAGGTATGAAGTCATATAAAAATTACCGGCCTCTCTAAGTATCTATCAGCTTGTTTTTGCAAGTCACAAACAATATTTAACTCTTTTTTCCATTAACAGTCTCAAGTAAGTCCTTTACTAGGTCATTGAGCTGGGCAGATTGAGATGAAAGTGAGGCTGCCGATTCTGCGCTCGATGAGGCACTCATTGTATTTTGATGTGTGACTTCATCTAACTGTGACATGGCCTTATTAATTTCATTTATCCCTTGAGATTGCTCTTGGCTGGCATTTGAAATTTCAGTGATCATGCCTGCAACTTGAGATATGTTTGTTAAGATTTCACTTAAATTTTCTTCACACTCCGCTGCCACGAGATTTCCATTATCAACTTTTGCTTTGCTTTCTAGTACTAGTTTTCCAATTTTATCTTTAGAATTTTTTACAATGCTTTCAACAGACTTAGTACTCGCCACTAACATACTCGCTATTTCCTCTGCAGATTTACCACTCATGGTTGCCAGTTTTCCAACTTCATCTGCAACGACGGCAAAACCTTTACCAGACTCACCTGCTCTTGCAGCCTCAACAGAGGCGTTAAAAGAAAGTAGTTTTGTTTGAAATACGATATCATTTATCACTTTAGTTTTTTGTTCAATTTCATTGATGATTTTTACAATATTTTCAATTTCTTTGTTTGTTTCATCAATTTGATCTGCAATACCTTGGTTACTGATATTGATAGCACTAATCGCCTCAACCATTTTCTCAACTACTTCTTTTCCTTTTTGTGTTGATTTCAAACTTATTTCGGAAATTTGATTTGCCTTCTTTGCATTTTCATTATTGTTATTAACCATAGTGCTAATTTGTTCAACTGAAGCTGAAGTTTCTTGCAAAGATGAAGCTTGTTCTGTCGAAGCCTGTGAAAGCTCTTCCGCTGCAGAAGCAATTTGAATTGCCTCTGTTCCAACTTTATTTCCTGCAAGGTTTAAGTTATTTGCTAGAGTATTTAAATCATCAATTGGTTTTTTTATCATAATAACTGCTACAATTATTCCAATTAAACCACTTAATATTATTCCAATAATTAATATGAGTGCTGGTGAAAATGTATTGCCTTCTTTTTTTGCAATAGCAAGTTTTGCAAGATCTGTTTTAATTTCAAATACTCCATGTAGTTTTCCCTCTTTCCAATTTTCCATCTGGTAGCCTAAAATATCCTTTCCATTTCCCCAAGGACTTGTTGCGGGGTCTCCATGGCACTTAAAACATCCCTTATCAGTTGTTAATCGAACAGCTTTATAGACAGCGATCGAATCGCCCGTATTTATGATTTGTTCATTTAAACTTGAATCACTTTCAAATTTTTTAAATATTTTTAGCTCTTCTTCTGAAGCTTGATTTCCTTCATTTCGTGGATTGTCTGAAAAAATTCGAAACTCATAATTATCTTTATCGGCATTCATGGCCCCTATTTTCATTGCGGCAACAATAGGTACCTGTTTCAAGACGATTTCTTTATCTTCTTTAGTTATATCTAGTGGCGACTGATACTTCTTCTTCATTCTTTCAATGACTGGGTCCAGTCCATCTTGAAGTGCGACGTATGCAACAGCAGCATCCAATCTTAAGTGTATGGCACGTGATTTTTCAATAATCCCTCGATACAACTCTTGTTTGTTAAAATATAAAAATCCTGCAATAGAAACTGTAGAACAAATAATAAGTGAAAATGAAACTATAATAATTAAGCGAAATTTAAAGCTTATTTTCTGTAAGAAGTTCACGTGATGTCCAGGGTAAATTTATATTAATAGTCTTTAAATATTAATAGCGGCTTAAAATCAGAACTATGATTAGAATCATAAATAATTTTTTAATTATTGATTTTAATAGAATCAAACATACTGGCATGTGAATCTATAGCGTAACTCAAGATAAGTATTACTAATAAAACAAACGACTAAATTAAATCTAAAGTATTTAACTTACTTCATCTAAATGTATTGTTACCTGTTCAGGAAATAGTAAGTTCAAATTTTTTTCGTGAATTTTAAAAAGAGGTCCTCTCTCTCGAATTTCTTTTTTATCTGGTAGTGATGAAATGAGATGATCTAAAGTGATAATTCCTTCTTCTATTAATGGAATAAACTGAGTCACAATAGGCGATTTGGAGTGTATGATTTTAATATATCTAAATTCTTCTTTGCCATCAACAATTCGCGACTCTGCTTCGACCCAAAAAGTTTCTTTATGTTTTTTGTTAAGACATTTAATCAATAAATCAAAACTCCATGCTAAACAATCACCAAACTTTTCGTGACGTTCGTGAAGAATTTCATTCTTTTGATCGAGTACAAATCTTAGTCCTTGAGAATTGTATACTTTGGCACTCACCGTACAGTTTAATCTGTGTTTTCCATTTCTAAAATATCCAAAGCTCAATAATAATTCAGCTGAACTTTTAAGTTTCGAGATATGCCATTCGGCAACTTGAGCAAACAAGCTTGACCTAGGCTTTGTTCTTCCTATTTTATTTTTTCGAGATGCCTTTAGCTCTATTCCTTTATAATCAGGATTTTTAGATGAATTTGATGGAATTCCTAATAATTCTTCAAGGGTTGCTCCAACAGCTTTATCCCCTATTCCAAAAGATGGAATCCAACCACGTTTATGAATGGCCAAAATTTTTTCAAACAATTCATTAGCTATTTTTTCTTCATCTTCCTTCGTTGATGCAAAAAATTCTCTTAAAACGTTACTATCTTGTAGCCTTTCTTCAAATGAATCATCAGAAAGATTAAAAATTATTAATCTATTTTGAGCATAAACAAAAGCAAGAGCACAGTCTGAGACTAAAAATTCTTTAATGCCTAATACCCAAAATCGCGGATCACCATCTTTTGTTTCTGGTCGATACAAAGACATTTTTAGTTCATGAAATTCATTATTTTTATAATAATAAATTGGAGCAATAACTTTATTTTCAGGCCCTTTTGCTTGTAAGCTATAATCATGAATAAAATTTTTCGCTAAAAATAATCTAAAACCATAAGTGGCATCCATAATAGATTTAGTGAGACCAGTTTCAGTTAAAATGACGACTGATAAATTTGTAGTATAAATTTTTATTGTTTCAAAGTTTTGTTTTTCCTTTGAAGTCATGGATCTAATCATAATTCCTCCGAGAATAATATCGGAGGAATTCATCATAAAATTAAAATAAGATTGGTTTCATTACTTAATCAATAAACTTTAGTATTTCAGAGGCAATTGCACGGGCCATTAATGGTGGGACTGCATTTCCTACCAGTGTGAACTGAGGCACTTCATCTTTTCTTCTGTCTCCACCTGTCGTTCTTTTTCCTTGAAATACAAATGAATCATCAAAAGATTGTAACCTTGCCATCTCTCTCACTGTTGGTGCTCTATCTGCCCTGTAATGAATGAAGTCGTCAGCAATAGTCACTATAGTACTAGATTGATCATGTACTTTAAAAGGAGTGTAGTTTCTCTTTTTAGAGTCAACTTTTTCTTTTTTCAGCTCGTTTGTAGCTTTTTTATAATCACCATGCTTTCTGATAATGGAAAGTCTTTTTTGAACTTCATCAGAGTGATTGCTTGTTTGGTGATTATGTAGCGAAGCAAATGAAAAATCTAAATGCTCAAAAGTATTTTGGTCTATGTACTCATCGTAGTTTTTGCAAAATGGATTCTTTTTAATTTTAAATCTCTTCGGATTTAACCTTCCTTCTCTTGCCCATTCTGCAAAAGTTTTTGAATTTTCAGAAACTTTAATAGAACTATGAGGTTCACGAACTTTAATAACTCTTTTGAATTCATTATTAAACTTTTTAGCTGGAGCTAAAACCGAATCATAGTCAACAACTGTCTCATTAATCTTTATATTATCCAGGTCATGAAGCGCTTCAAATATAGTTACCTTATCTTCTGCATTAGGTGTGGTCTTAGTTATGGAATCGATAACTTTTTGGTCTCTTCTAGAACCAAGAAAAATTACTCTTTCTCTATTTTGTGGAACTCCATAATCTGAAGCCAGAAGGACCATTGGAGAAGTTACGTTGTATAAATTCAATCCATCTTCTAAAATTAACATAACATCATTGAATTCAATATTTTTGTCATCTTTAGATAATATGTTTTTAATAATCTCAACATATTCTTCTACTGAAAATTGATACATTTCAATTTGAAGTTTAAGTAAGTTTAATTTTCCTTTATCTTGGATTTTACTTAGTGATGTTTGAATTTGATCAATAATATAATCTGGCTCAATAACTTTTAGGAAATTATCAATTTGCCCTACGAAGTTATCATTATCGACATTGGCCTTACCTTTCGCTCTCATAGTATTAAACGAGATATCATTCCAAAGCCCAGCATGTTGAAGCATTTTTAGGCCATGTCTAACAGTATTTATTTCAACATTTGTTTTACTTACGTGATAGTTGGTAAAATTAGGCAATTGAGAAGTAAATTCATTAGATAATAGTGCAAAGTATTTTTGAATTTCTTCAGTTCTATCGTTATGACCTTTAGATAAAATTTTAAGTAATGTAGAGATTGAAGTTAATTGTTTAATGTCACTATCACTTAATTTTTTTGAATTTTTAATGAATGAAGTGATTTTATCGTTTAACGAAATAACTTTTTTCAGATCAAGAATTTCTTTTATTTCTCTGCTGATGCGCTCAACAACTTTTCCCTCATACTTAGTTAAAATGCCTTTCACGTTTTCCATAACGAAATATTTTGGAGTGAGTTCGCGAACGATATTTAAGTAATTAATAAATAGGTCATCTTTTTTGTCAAAAGTTCTTCTACGTCCTGCTAAACTAAAACTCTGACATGGAGGCCCGCCAGTGATGACATCAACTGATTTGCCATTTAATTTCTCTTTCAGCATGTGAATAAAATCTTTATCCGTAATATCTTTGCAAAGAAATGCATTATGCTCAATTCCAAGTTGGTACTTGTAGCGCATTACATGTGTTAATTCACAGTTGTCATTGATGTCGCTTGCTAATAGGAAGTCATAATGTTTATCTGATGTTTCAGCTTGTAGAAATCCTTCTGAAAATCCACCTGCACCGGCAAACAAATCTATAAACGTGTACTCTTTTTTCATTTTTCTTCCTCTTTTTTTGCTTATTAAAACTATAAATTTTAAAAACACGATTGTCCAGGCATAATTTTACATATTTTCATCCTCATAAATATTAGGCACTTACAAGCTTTTCGACAAACACCAAAGCGCCAGGGTTTATTTTAGGAATCTGCAGAATTTATTAATTATTTAACCTGTCCTTGCTAAGATTTAACAACTTTCATTTTTTATGAATGCCCCGTATAATTTATTTAATGTTCAAATACAAAATTCTTATAGCTCTGATGCTTTGCCTCGCTTTCTGCAATCAGATCATGGCCGCAGACAATTCCATCATCAATGACGGCGGTTCAATTAGTCTCACTGGAGGAACATACAAGGCTCGCGTAACGTCTTCTAAGGCCATTGTATACTCCGACGAAAATATGCTCTCTCCGCTTGGCTATATCAGTAATGGTAAGGCGGTCATCGTTGGTAATCCCAGAAGAATTAATCGCGACTTAGTTCCAATTGTTGTTTATGGAAGATTGGCGTTTATCGAAATGAAAGACATACGCTTCGACGACAAATCAGACGAAGACTACAATGTTAAGCGCGGAGCCCCTCGCGAACATAATATCGATGCCATTATTCAGAAGCCTGAAGAGGCCTTATCGGAAAACAATTCTTTCTATTTTAGTCTGCATACATTTTCAACAAACGATGAAATTAAAAATCTTTTTATAAATACAGACAACTCTGATAAATCGGCCATGACTGGTATTGGTCTGCAATTTATTCATAGAAAAGATGGGTCACGTGCATTTTGGGGCGCAAGTTTAGATTATAGTGCTGCTAATTCTGCCAATACTAAGTTTGGATTTTGGTTACTAAGCCCCACTCTTGGATATACCCCAATAAGAAATAAACTTTTTCTCGTTGATGTTTATGCTTCATTCGACATGGCCTTAAACACTGAACTTGAAATCACTAACAATTTTGAAAATGATCCTGCTGGTTGGATTTACGGGGTTCAGGGAAATGCTCGCATTGTTCTTTTTCCTGAAATGAAATATCACGTAACAGGTGGTGTGGGCTTAAGAAAATATGCAATCACTGGACTTGAAACAATTCAAGGTATTGATGGAAATTATTATAATGGAGTTACTGGACTTACGACGCTGCAAATATTTATTGGGGCAGCTCTAGAGTTCGATTAAATATCAAGTTCTACGCTACAAAAAGTCCCAACCATTTTATATAATTCATTTAATTGAATTGGTTTTTTCACGAAACCTTCTGCACCTTTTTCTTTTGCTATTTTTTGTGCATCATAAGCTGCAGAAACGATAACAATTGGAATGGTAGCAATCTCATTTTCTTGGTGGGCCTCTTTCGCTAACTTCAGAAATTCCCACCCATCCATAATTGGCATCATAACATCAAGTAGTATCACGCAAGGTTTTTCAATGATCTTTAGTTGATCAATGGCCTCTTGACCATTATTGGCAATATAAATTTTTTTATAACCCGCAAGCTCTAAAGCTTCTTTTATTGCCGATTGAATATCTAGATCATCTTCCACTATCAAAATACTTTTACATTTCATTTAAACAACCTTAGTCAGCTTCTGAACAGCATGGACAGGCAAGACAACTGTAAACGTAGCACCTTCATCGATCTCGCTTCGAAGTTCGATTTTACCACCGTGTCCTTCAACTAATTCATTGGTAATATAGAGGCCTAAACCTAGTCCAGCAATTCTATTGTCATAGGACTCTCTAGCAAATCTTCTAAATATTTTTTTATGTAACTCTTCTGGAATGCCAATCCCATGATCCGTTACTTGGATTCTCACTTCTTCTCTTTTCGAATCTAAAGTAAGTTTTATATCAATATCTTTATCTCTTCCGTATTTAATTGAATTTGAAATAAGATTAGTAATGACTTGCTCAATACGTAGGCCATCCCAGTAACCATAAATACTATCTAGTCCATCATAATTAAAATTGATTCTACGATTTTGAAATTTTAATTGAACTTCAATATTTATAATTAAATTTTTTATTAAAGAAATTAATTCAACCTCTGAAATATCCAACACCAATTTTCCTCCGCGTATACGAGTCAAATCGAGAAGTTCGTCAATAAGTCTAATGAGTTTTTCACTTTGATTGATACATGTCACAATCTTTCCAGAATCAGTAATATCTTTTGCTTTTATCTGCAAAAGTTGCAATTCCATATACAAGGAAGTTAATGGTGTTTTTAGTTCATGGGACGCTACAGATAAAAAATTATCTCTTCCCTGAATAGCAACTCTTAATTCATCTTGCAGGTTCATTTGCTCATCAATGTTAGTGTTTGTTCCAAACCACCTCGTGAGTTCACCACTTGAATTAAAAATCGGTATAACTCTCGTGATAAACCATCTATAGTTTCCATCTACCCCTTTTAATTTAAAAGTAGTCTCTAGTGGTTGTTGAGTTGCGATCGCATGTTTCCATTCAACGGTAATTCTAGGAACAGCTTCTGGTTCACACACATCAAGCCATTGCCAGCCATCAATATTATCAATTTTTGTCCCCGTATACTCATACCAACCTTTATTATACCAAGTGATATGTCCGTCGGCCCTTGCAATCCAAGCAAGTTGTGCCATTGAGTTGGCAAAGGCTTGAAAGCGAACTTCACTCTCTCTTAATTCTTCAGTGCGCTCTATAACTCTTTTTTCAAGAGATTCATTCATTAAAATTAAAGCCCGCTCAGCAGCTTTTCTCTCCGTTAAATCTCTAGTGATTTTTGAAAAGCCAATACACTTTCCTTCTTTGTTATTTACTTTTGTAATGACAACGTTCGCATAAAATTTCTCTCCACCTTTTCGAACTCTCCATCCTTCATTTTCAAAAAAGCCACTAATACTAGCAACTTTTAATTCTGCTTCTGGAATATGTTTTTCTAAATCCTCTTCGGTATAAAAAATTGAAAAATGTTTTCCAATAATCTCATCGCTCTCGTAGTACTTTAAATGTTTAGCCCCGGCGTTCCACGTTTGAATTCTCCCTTCCGGATCTAGCATAAAAATCGCATAATCTTTTACACCTTCAATCATTAATCTAAATCGGTCTTGGGTGTCGTTTAAGTCATCTAGTGCTTTTGTTAAAATTTGAGTTTGTTTATAAAGCTCTACTTTATATTTTTCTGACTCATTAGCATTTTTAATCATCGATAACACTTGTGGAGATATTTTTATTAAATAGATCGCCGTCAAAACAGACGCTATGGCCGTGATAACTTTCATAAAGGCAGCAACCCAATAAGCTGGCGTCCAAAGTGTATAAACTTCAATAAAATGTGTTATGCCACAGGCAAATATAAAGAGTCCAAAACAAGTCAGCATCATTGAAAACGGCACTTTAATTTTTTTAATTAATAAGTAGAGGCTTAATGAAATTGAAATGTATGAAAGTCCAATCAAAGAATCTGTTGTAACCATAGTCCAAACGAGACTAGGTTTTGCAAGATAGCAATGAATATGCGGCATAAAATCAGCAGTCGAAAAAAAATTCTGAATGCTTTCCAATGACACTAATACTCCTCTGGGTAGCTTATATTTCATCAAGAATAGAGGAAGAAATAATTTAAAAGAATAAAAATAGAAATCGTTTCAAAAAATTAAGATTATCAATGTGAATAGCTTAGTTGACGCAAAGAGAGACTAAAGGTTTAAGTAAGAAAAGAAAGTCTAGTGCTTGGATTTCGATTCCAAAGGACACTAGACTTGATATCATCCACACTGCGTTAGTTATTTTAAAGTGCGCGAATATTCCAATCTTTCATCATTTTTTTCTCTTGTGATGTTAGAGATGGATCTTGCCCTTGTTGACCTAAATATTCCCCTGTCGAAAAATCAATTGTGTGATTTATCCAACCTGTTGGCTCATTTCCAACAAAGCGGCGAAGAACGGTTCTACCAGGAATAATAATATCTGACTTATGGTAAGTGACAGCAAATACGACACCATCTGGTCGTTGCATAAAAAAACGAATGACCTCGTTGTCACGAGCATCTCTTGAAGTTCTCCACAATAAAGTCATATCAGCGTAGTCGCGATAAAGCATGTACCCACCAATATCGCCTTCAGGTTCAATTGTCTCAACTTTGGCACGAAAAGTTGTCCACTCTTTCATAAGAGTTTGCGAAATACTATCACTTGCAAACGACTGTGCAGACACAGTCAGTAAAACTAGTAGAGAAAAAAAATATTTTTTCATTGATGTCTCCTTTTGTAATTAATCTTAGCGCTAAGAGTGCATTAAATGCTATCATTAATTTGTTAAAATTAATTTTTTATAAAATAAGCCACCTCACACTTATATGAGAATTATAGACATCATTCGCTTACTTCTTCTGGCCGCCATTTGGGGCGGATCATTTATTTTTATGCGTGTCTTGGCCCCTATCATGGGCGCCATCCCTACTGCCAATGCTCGCGTATTAATCGCAGGAATTGTTCTAACAATTTATTTTTATTTTAGAAAAATCGATGTTGATTGGAAAAAAAACTGGAAACAATATTTGATCATAGGATTAATTGCTTCAGGAATACCTTTTAGTCTTTTTGCTTATGCAGCGATCTCGATTCCCGCTTCTTACGAAGTTATTTTAAACTCTACTGCTCCCTTGTTTGGAGCAATATTTTCTTGGCTTTGGCTAAACGACAAAATGACCATGCAAAAAATTGTAGGACTCATTACTGCGGCCACGGGTGTGGCAATAGTTGTTAATCTCGGACAAACAGAACTCACTAGGGCCTTTGTTCTTTCAGTACTTGCTTGCCTACTCGCATCTGTTTGTTATGGACTAGCTGGTGTCTATATAAAAAAGTGTACTCACAATTTAAAACCAATTGCCATCGCAGGTGGGAGTCAATTGATGGTGGGGCTAGCACTTCTTCCTTTATCTTTCACACACAGTATAGATTTGCAATTAGTGATGCAGCCAAAAATTATTTTATGTATATTAGGACTCGCTTTAATTTGTAGTATGGTTGCTTATTTGCTTTATTACCAACTCATTGCAGATATCGGACCAACTCGCGCACTCTCAGTAACTTTTCTTATGCCAATCTTTGGTATGATTTGGGGAGCAATATTTCTCAATGAAATGATAACACCACAAATGATTTTTGGAACTATAACGATTTTGATTGGGACGTGGTTAGTTACGAAGCTTTAAAATCCTCATACGATTTTACATCGGAGTCGTGTACACGCTTAATCAAATGCGATCGATTAAGATCTCTATGACTCTTTAGGCCCATCGCTCCTAACATTTCTGCAACAACCTTCAGTGTTTCATTGTGAAAATTCTTAACTCGAACTCGCTTACTCTCAACATGCAAACCCTTCATAAGTGATTTATCTTGAGTTGCGATCCCTGTTGGACACTGGTTAGTATTACACCTTAAGGCCTGAATACATCCTAAAGCTAAAAGCATTGATCTTGCAGCATAAGTTGCATCAGCTCCTAAGCAAAGAAGTCTCACGATATCAAAAGCAGTAGTTATTTTCCCAGTCGAGATGACTTTGATCTTATCTTTTAAACCGGCCTCTCGTAATTTATTAACTACAAAAATGAGCGCGTCTTTACCAGGCGTTCCCATATAATTGGTAAACTCTAAAGGGGCTGCCCCTGTTCCACCTTCAGCTCCATCAACAACGATATAGTCTGGATAAAGTTTTAGCTTCAACATACTCGCAATTATATCTTCAAATTCTTGGTGATACCCCAAACACATTTTCATCCCTATTGGTTTTCCACCTGAGAGTTCACGCAATTTATGAATAAATTGCATCATTGAATCGGGATCATGAAAAGTACTGTGCCCAGGAGGAGATAAAACATCTTGTCCCATTGGTACATTTCGTATCTTTGAAATCTCTGCTGTCACTTTTGCCGCTGGTAAAATACCACCATGACCAGGCTTTGCTCCTTGAGAGATTTTTAATTCAATCATCTTAACCTGTGGTCTCGCAGAATTAACTTTAAAGAGCTCAGGATCAAAACCGCCGTCAAGTGCACGGCATCCGAAATAACCTGTACCAATTTGCCAAATAATATCTCCACCCGGCTCTAGATGGTACGGCGATAGTCCCCCTTCTCCCGTGTTATGAGCGAATCCTCCGTCACGAGCACCGCCATTTAAGGCGAGTACAGCACTTTGTGAAAGAGAACCATAGCTCATTGCTGAGATATTAAAAATAGAAGCTGAATAGGGCTGTTTACAAAGATCGCTACCAAATGTGACCCTTAAACTTTGTGGATCAACATGAGTTGGATAAATTGAGTGAGTCAAATATTCGTATCCATCAGCATAAACGTTTTGTTGAGTACCAAATGGAATTGAGTCGATTTGTTTTTTTGCCCTTTGATAAACAATAGATCGTTGCTCACGACTAAATGGTCTACCGTCCGTATTTGATTCAACAAAGTACTGATTAATTTCAGGGCGAATTTCTTCAAAGAGATAACGAAAATTTCCAATGACTGGAAAGTTTTTGCGAATGGCCTGAGTGTTTTGAAAAACGTCGCGCAATCCAATATAAAGAATAGGTGCACTAATTAACAAGGTCCAAAGGGCCACAGGAACATAATAATAAAAAAGCGGAATACTTAATAAAACTAGGAAAAGAAAGGAATAAAAGATTTTACGCATAAAGTGTCCCAG
>JAUKPS010123126.1:0-18999 GCA_032273165.1 Chlorellidium tetrabotrys
TCGCAAGGCCGTCAACCCGCTCCGTCAAAAAAAATCATCTTTCTGCATTAGAAGTTTCTATAGGGCAAAAAATACCCACAAAATAGTGTAAAATCAGTAGGTTGAGCCGCATTGACGCCCCTGTCGGGGCAATGGCCCAGCGCTTAAATTTCGGGGGTTTCGAGCCGATAAGTCCTTCAGAGAGATCACTGGATGATCAATCTTGGCCAAGGACGTCAATCGGATGAAACATACCTCAGTCCCTTTTTTCTTCGCATTTTTCCTCGTGCTGGCCGCCAGTTGCGCGCATCAGCCAACGCAGATCATTCTGACGGAAGAAGAAACGGCTCGACTCAACCAAGAAGCACTCGATCTCGCTTCTGAACGTTTAGAAAAACTCGTCGAAGAATCAAAAAAGCAAGGCCCTGCCTCTTCGCAGTATTTAGCTACCGGTCTTTTTCTCAAAGGCAACTCAGCATTGATGGAAGGGGACTACGTGACGGGTGCAGTGTTGTTCCGCCATCTCGCGCAACTCACTGACGATCCTTTTGTTCACAAGAAATATGCTGTCGCCTTAATTCGTTTAGGCGAGTTGGAAAAATCCCGCGATGTGCTGTTGAAGATTTACGAAACAGATAAAGGTAAGGACGAAAGTGTCGCTTTGATTCTTGCTGGAGTGTACGCCGGGCTTGAGAAAGCTGATGACTCCCGCCAGATCTACCGCCAAATTCTCGCACGCAATCCTAAACAAGAAGAAGCTTGTCTCTTCTTGGGTAAATCTCTCGCTCTCGAGAAGAAATGGAAAGAAGCCGAGTCTCAATTGATGACATGCCAGAAGCATCATCCTAAAGACGGCGTTTTCAGCTACTACCTCGGCAAAATGTATGTTGATCGCGGCGATCTCAAAGCGGCGGTTCGCTTTTTTGAAGATTCGCACCGTCGTGAACCAGATTCAACTCAAGCCGCAGCGGCATTGGGATTGATCTATGAACAATGGGAACAAGTAGACCGAGCGATCAAAGTGTATGATCGTCATTTGAAGGTGAAGCCTCAGGATGCAGCTATTCTTGGCCGTATGGTCCAGGCGCTTTTCCAAAGTGAACGTTTCAGTGAAGTTGTTCCGTTTGCAGAGCGCTTGGTGGATATGGATCCAGAAGATCTCAACATGCGGGTGAAATTGGGGATCCTCTATACTGAGTCGCGCGAGTTCGATAAAGCGATCTCTGTTTTCCGCGAGCTTTTGCAGCAAGCCCCTCAGTCCGATAAAATTCTCTATTACTTAGGTGCGATTCATCAAGAACTCGAGAAGTTCGAAGATGCCATCGAGTACTTCACCCAGATTCCAACGAGCAGCGGCCTCTATCAAGATTCAAGCTTCCAGATGGCCAACATGCTGAGCGGTCTTGCACAGAATGAATTCCGCCAACAAGGACAGAGTGGAGCTTATGGACGCAAGTTCATACAGGTTTCGAATCAAAAGTTGAAAGAGATTCCAGATCTCGCCGTCGAAATCACTGTTTTACAGGCCGGCTTCTTTGAAGCGACAGAACGTGATGCAGAGGCGGTAAAAGTTTTGAGTGCAGTTCAAGCCGACAAGAGTTTCAATCTGCAGCATCAATACTACTTGGCTGGATTGCTAGAAAAAATCAAAAACTACGAAGCATCGACAGCTATTATTATGTCGATCCTCGACAAAGATCCCAAGAACGCCCACGCTTGGAACTTTATCGGGTATTCACTTTTAGAGCGTGGTCATTCTCCAGATGAGGCTCTTCCTTATATTGAGAAGGCCATCGCGATCTCTCCAGATGATGGCTACATCCGCGATTCATTGGGCTGGTACTACTTTAAGACAGGTCGTCTTAATGAAGCATTGAAAGAACTCACTGCTGCGTTTGAGAAAGTCCCTGATGACGTTGTTATTGCGAAGCACTTGGCACTTATTCATAAAGATATGAAAAACTTCACTAAGGCGCGCGTCTATTTGCAGCACGCACTCAAGAACGCTCGCCTATCTTCAGAGAAGCGTGAACTCACCAGTGTGCTTGAATTGCTTGAAGGTGAGCGTTTCCCTGCCGCAGTTGCTGACTAAAATTCTTCTTCACTTGCCGTAAGCATGAGCTGGCCCCATGATGTCTTTCATGGGGTCACGTTTTTTTATCCTCTTACTCTTGTTCCTCAGTGCGTGTGCGACTCGTCCTATAAAGGACGCGACTTGGGATACGCTTTGGTCGCAGGTGAAGATGGAAGGCGAGGGGAAAGCACGCTTAGAAATTCCGCCCGAGAGCTGGGTGTTTTCTTTTGAAGCGGTCATGCAAAAGAATGATTGGCTCATGGCGATCACGATCCCGCTTAAAGGCGAAGAGTCTTTTGCCTTTCCCGGCCTCGATCGTCCACGCCCAGAAATTATTCCTGAACAAACTGATTTCCGCTGGCAAGTCGTGCAAGCACTACGAGAAGCTTCTCATGAGCGGCGTTTGTCCTATCCACAACTAGGTCAAGAGTTCGTCACTTACCTCCATCACCTTTTAAGGTGGGTGCACGCGGATGCCCTCAAGCTTCAAAGAGGATGCGATGCAACGTCAGCCACGACATGGAAATGTAGCTGGGACGATGTGCAGTCCAATTGGACATGGGATGAACGAAAAGAAGAGTTCACAGGAAAAATAGAGATGCGGGCAGATTGGCACATGCAGGCCGTCTTTAAAAATCTTACAGCATCTGTCTTTAAACGCGTCACTCTCGAGATCACTCGCAAAACGGAGAACTCTTCCGTTACTGAACTGCGGCAAGAATTCTTTTTCCGCTAACGAGCGCCTGAGTTTTGTGCTCGGGTGTCAAATTGCACCTCTTGTCGTGCACTACTTCTTTTTATAGTCAGGAGTGTCCCTAGCTTTTAAACTAGAGTGATTTCAATACGATCACTTCGTCATCTTGAGGAGAAGGACTATGTCCACGCGCTTAATTGGTTTGGTTTTTGCGTTCATGATTGCGGCCGTTGGCTGCAGCCGCGAACAAAATTTTGATGAAAAGGTTTTAAACCTCATCACCCCACAAAAGATTAAGGGTTTTGACCCTATCTATGCGGCGGATCTCTACGCTTCCAATGAAATTGGCAAAGTGTACGAAGGTCTCTTGGAGTTCCACTACCTCAAGCGTCCGTATGAACTCACTCCTAACTTGGCAGAAAGCATGCCAGAAGTTTCAGCTGATGGACTGACCTACACTTTCAAAGTGAAAAAAGGCGTCATGTTCCAAGACAGTAAAGCATTCCCGAACGGCAAAGGCCGCGAGTTGAAAGCTGATGACTTTATCTATTCAATCCGCCGCATGGCCGATCCAAAACTTCAGTCGACAGGCTGGTGGTTGTTGGATGGCAAGATCGCAGGTCTCAATGAATGGCGTGATAAGAACGCTAACGCTGAGAAAGTGAACTATGACGAAGCCGTTGAAGGTCTCAAGAAGATCGATGACTACACTTTCCAGTTTAAACTCACGAAGCCGTTCCCACAGTTCCTCTACGCATTAGCGATGCCTTTCACTTTTGCTGTCGCTAAAGAAGTCGTCGAGCACCATGGCCAAGAGTTCCAGAACTACCCAGTAGGAACTGGTCCATTCAAGCTTGAGTACTTCGACAACTCGAACCGTATCGTTTACCACCGCAACCCAACTTTCCGCGAAAAACTTTACCCGTCTGAAGGCGAAGCGACCGACGAAGCAGCAGGCCTCTTGGCCGATGCTGGCAAAAAGTTGCCATTGGTCGACAAAGTGATCGTGAACATCGTTGTTGAGTCTCAACCTCAGTGGTTGAACTTCCAAAAAGGTTCGGCTGATCTTTTGGGTGTTCCTAAAGACAACTTCGATCAAGCCATTGTTGGTGGAAAAAACCTCCACCCTGATATGGCGAAGAAAGGTATCCGTCTTTCTATGGTCAACGCGCTCGACACAACTTACGTCGCGTTCAACCACACAGATCCTCTCTTCAAAGACAACATCAAGCTCCGCCAGGCGATGTCACTTGCGTATGACCATGTTGAGTCGAACAAATTGTTCTACAACAACACCGCGACCATCGCTCAGTCGATCATTCCACCAGGAATCTCTGGCCACAAAAAAGAATACAAAAACCCGTACATCGGTCGCAATCTTGAGATGGCAAAGAAGCTTCTTAAAGAAGCCGGCTATCCAGATGGCAAAGGTCTTCCTGAGTTGAACTACGAAACTGTGGGTAGCACTGTTTCTCGTCAGCAAGGTGAGTTCTTCGCTAAAAACATGGCGGACATCGGGATCAAAATCCGTATCAGCACCAACACCTGGCCAGAACTCGTGAAGAAAACCAACACGAAGACAGCTCAGATGTTCGGTATCGCTTGGGGCGCAGACTATCCAGATGCAGAGAACTTCTTCGGTCTCTTGTTTGGCCCGAACGAGTCTCCAGGCTCGAACTCGTCAAACTACAAGAACCCAACTTTCGACAAGATTTTCGCGCAAGCTTCAATCATGCAGGATGGTCCTGAGCGTACAGCGCTCTACGAGCAGTTGTATGAAATGGCAGGCAACGAAGTTCCTTGGATTTACGGCATGCACCGCACGTCGGTCACCGTCTACCAAGGCTGGGTGAAGAACTACAAGTACATCGAGTTCAACCACACTCAAGTCCAGTACTTGAATGCGGATCTCGAAGCGAAAAAAGAATTGTTGAAAAAGTTCTAGCAGAAGGAAGGGGATGACCACTTATATCATCCGAAGGCTCTTATACATGATCCCGGTTATTTTCGGGGTCAGCTTTATCATCTTCGTTTTGTTCAACGTGGTGGCCGGTGATCCGGCCCCACTTTTGTTGGGCAAACACGCGACCGCTCAACAGATTCATGATCTGCGTGAACAGCTCGGCTTAAATAAGCCGCTATTCGCTCAGTATATGGATGTGGTGAAGAGTGCTTTCACTTTCGACTTCGGTCGTTCGTGGGCCACTCGTCAGGACATCATCGAGATGATCCGTCAGGGGGCATGGCCTTCGCTCACTCTTACTATTCCCGCGTTTGCGATTTCGACTGTTCTGTCGATCTTGTTGTCGCTGGTGGTGGCGTTCTACCGCGGTAAAGGAATCGATCTCACGATTCGTTTCCTGTGCATCGCCGGTCAGTCGATCTCTTCAGTGGCGTACATTTTGTTCTTCCAGTACTTCTTCGCTTACAAGCTTGGCTGGTTTGAGATCAGTGGCTATGAGCCTGAGTTCCCGATGTTCTTAAGCTACGTGGCTTTGCCAGGGATTATCTGGATTGTGTTGAGCTTAGGTCCTGATGTGCGCTTCTTCCGTACTGTTATCTTGGATGAGATTTACCAAGACTACGTCCGCACAGCGCGCGCTAAAGGATTGGGCGAAATCACAGTGCTTCTCAAGCACGTTTTACGAAACGCCATGATTCCGATCATCACTTACGTTGTGATTCAGATCCCATTCTTGATCTTGGGAGCTCTTCTTTTGGAGAGTTTCTTCTCGATTCCAGGACTGGGCGGCATCACACTGAACGCATTGAACTCATCGGACTTTCCAGTGATTAAGGCCATGGCGGTTCTATCGTCTATTGCTTACATCCTGTTCTCTCTATTGACTGACGTGTTGTACACACTCGCGGATCCGCGAGTGAAGCTGAAGTAGGACTATAAATGAGCGCACAAGATACTAAATCACTCTGGGCCGATGCATTTTCACGCTTAGTGCGTGATCGCTGGGCTTTAATCTCACTTGTTATCGTAATCATCTACGCTGGCATTGCCGTGCTTGCTACGGTTGGCTGGGGTTTGCCAGATTGGAAGACCTCTCAGGCCAGTGAGTACCTGCCTCCGAGTTCACAGTTCTGGCTCGGAACGGATCTCTTCGGTCGTGATGTATTTGCCAAAGTTATTCATGGAACTAAAATTGCCATGAGCGTGGGTCTTGTGACCTCGTTGATTGCGATTCCGATTGGTGTTTTCATCGGTGCGATCGCCGGTTATTTTGGCGGCTGGATTGATGACATCATCTCTTGGTTTATCACCACGTTCTCTTCGATCCCAAACATCATGCTCTTGATCTCGATCACGTTGATCATGGGCAAGGGTCTTGTGTCGGTTTATCTCGCTTTGGGAATCACGGGCTGGGTAGGTCTGGCGCGTTTGATCCGCGGTGAGGTGATGAAGCATAAAGAGCGTGAATACGTTCATGCAGCTTCAGCGATTGGTGGCGGTCACTTCCGTAAGCTCTTCATTCATATTCTTCCGAACGTGACTCACTTGGTGATCATCAATACCAGCTTGCAGTTCCAGACAGCGATTAAATCAGAAGTGATCTTGTCGTACTTGGGACTTGGTGTTCAAGGTGAGCCGAGCTGGGGCACGATGATCGATGATGCGCGCCAAGAGCTTGCTCGTGGTGTGTGGTGGCAGCTTGCTGGTGCGACCTTCGCAATGTTCCTCGTAGTTCTTGCTTTTAACCTCCTCGGGGATGCGCTTCGCGACTCCCTCGACCCGAAACTCAAAGGGAAGTGACATGGATCGTCCTTTACTCTCGATTAAAGATTTAACTGTCGATTTCATCACGCCTGATGCGTCGATGCGCGCAGTAGATAATATGAGCTTTGATGTTCCCATGGGTAAAACCGTCGGCATCGTAGGTGAGTCTGGTTCTGGAAAGAGCGTGACGTCTTTGGCGATCATGCGTCTTTTGCCGCAGCCGCCAGCTCATATCAGCGGCCAAATCCTTTTTGATGGCACTGATCTTTTAAAACTTCCTGATGATCAGATGAGAAAAATTCGTGGTGATAAGATCGCCATGATTTTTCAAGAGCCGATGACGAGCCTTAACCCTGTTTTTAAAACAGGTGCACAAGTCGCTGAAACACTCATGCTTCACAGAGGCATGGATAAAAAGACGGCCTGGGAAAAAGCCATCGATCTCTTTAATGAAGTAGGGATTCCTAATCCTTCCCAGAAAGTTCACGCTTACCCTCACGAAATGAGCGGCGGTCAGAAGCAGCGTGTGATGATTGCGATGGCGATTGCTTGCGATCCAAAATTGTTGATCTGTGATGAACCAACTACGGCTTTGGATGTAACGATCCAAAAGCAAGTGCTTGAGCTTCTCAAAGGTCTGCAGGAAAAACATAAGATGAGCATGCTCTTCATCACTCACGATCTTGGCGTTATTGCTGATGTCGCTGATGATGTGGTGGTTATGTACCGCAGTAAAATGGTGGAGAAAGATAAGACGCGTGCGATCTTTGAAAGCTCAAAACACCCTTACACCAAAGGTTTGATTGCTTGCCGTCCGGATATGGGGGCGAACCCGAAACGTCTTTTGACTGTAAGTGATTTCATGGATGAGGCCGGTAACGGTCTCAAAGTAACCCGTGATCGTGTGCAAGTTTTTGAAAAAGATTACGAAGCCAAAAACGGCAACGACATCTTACTCGAAGTTAAAGACATCCATACGCACTTCCCAATCAAGGGTGGTCTCTTCGGCCGCAAGGTTGGCGAAGTTAAAGCGGTAGACGGCGTAAGTTTCCAGTTGAAGCGCGGTAAGACGTTAGGTCTTGTGGGTGAGTCAGGCTGTGGTAAAACCACGCTCGGTCGTACCATCCTTCGTTTGGTTGAGCCGACTTCAGGTAGCATCATTTACGACGGTAAAGATGTGACAAAAATGGGCCAGGAAGAGATGCGGTTGTTGCGTCGTAAGATGCAGATCATTTTCCAGGATCCATACTCATCACTTAACCCACGTATGACGGTCGGCGAGATTCTCACCGAGCCATTAGTAGTTCACGGATTGGGCGGCGGTAAAAAAGAACGCCTCGATGCTGCTAAAGCGTTGATGGAAAAAGTGGGTATGAAGGCGAATCAACTGAATCGCTACCCACACGAGTTCTCTGGCGGTCAACGCCAGCGTATTTGCATCGCCCGCGCCTTGATGTTGCGTCCTGAGTTCGTCATTTGTGACGAATCGGTATCCGCTCTTGATGTGTCGATTCAAGCGCAGGTTTTGAATCTTCTCTTAGATCTTCAACAAGAGTTTAAGCTCACGTATATCTTCATTTCACACGACCTTGGCGTCGTGAACTTCATCTCTGATGAAGTCGGAGTGATGAATAAAGGTGTATTGGTAGAGATGGATCGTGCCGATCGCATCTACAAACAGCCGCGTGAGGAATACACTAAGCAGCTTTTGGGAGCAATTCCAAAGGGTCTACCGAAGAATATCGAAGCGTTTATTTCTTAAGTTTGTTGGCGGCGTACTTTTCCTAGTAAGAAAAGCGCCGCCAATCCAAATCCGCATCCGTAATAAGTATTCCAATTCCAGTTTCCACCAATCCACATTGTGTTAAGTGCCACTCCACCAATGCCACAAGCATAGGCAGCGAAAACAGACATAGCATCGAACTGGACATTGAATACTGAGCGGAAAACGACACGGGCAAAGAACAGACTAAGGAGTGCTCCCGCTGTCCAAGATTGGATTTTGAGACCTAATAGTAAGAGACCGCTGTTGGTTGAAGCCACCACGGCCACGGTGAACAGTAGCGTCGTGATCACGATGTTATCAACCAGCATATGGCGTCCCAGCTTAGTGACATCGCGTTTAGGGAATACATCATTGTGGAAGGTGGCACACAAAGCGTTGATGGTGGAATCAAGCGTACTCATGGTGGCCGCCATGACTCCTGCGACCATCAGGCCTCGCAGGCCAGTAGGGAAGTAGGTCACGATGAAGTGTGAGAACAAGTGGTCAGCGTTCGGAACACCGGCAGGGAACGGATGAGTTTGATAGAAGCTCCACAGAAGGGCCCCTACTCCTAAGAACAAAGCACCGACTGAAATTGAAATAAATGAAGACAGGAAAATGGCCCACTGACCTGTGGCGCGTGTGCGAGCCGCCATCAAACGTTGAGCAAAGTCTTGGTCTACTCCATGAGTCGACATATCAAACAGAACACCACCAGCAAGTCCAGCAATCACGCTCCACGGATCACTCCAGTGAAAGATGGTTGTTTTCCCAGCGGCGTAAGCATCACCCATCATGCTCGCCCATTCAAGACCAGCGACCTGCGGAATCATGAAATGCGCAACAACCCCGCCCATAATAAATAGACCCATCTGGAGAATGTCAGTGCGTACGACGGCTTTGAGACCTCCGATCAGGGTGTAGCAAAAAGTAATCAAGGTAGTGACGAAGAGGCCGACGTAGACGTTCACACCTAAAAAAGTGCCAACGAGAATGGAGCCCGAAAAGAGACGGACGCCCACAGAGAGGATTTTGCTGCTGGCGTAAAACAAAGCCGTGAGTCGACGGCCAGAGGGTTGGCCGTCTTTGCCAGATATCACTTCATACAGCGTAAGGCCTTTCCCGTAGATGCGAGGAATGAATACGCGTGCAACCACGAAACGTCCTAAAACCGCGCCAATATAGATCTGCAAAAAATTGAAATCAGTGTTGTAGGCGAAGGCCGGAATGCCCAAAAAGGTGAGGGCCGACACTTCCGTTGCAATAATTGAGCAAATGACTTCGGGAAATGTGAGGCTGCGATCAGCGAGATACTGACCTTCCACCGTCGATTTGCCTTTGAAAGTTCTTCCACTGACTCGCCAAGCAATACCAAAAATCATGAGGATATAAGCGACGATAACGATTGCGTCCCAAATGAGCATAGAGTCTGACCTTTTTGCAGTGGAGTTTCATCATAAGTGCGAGAGCTTTGCTCGTCCACCAGAAGGCGCTGCGTCTGAGCGTGTCGCTCGGATGTTCATCTTTTCCTCGAATTTACTGGGATTTTTCCGAATAGAGATAGGCAAGGGAGGGTCTGACACAGTGTCGACCGCACCAGAAAAAACACGTTGGATTCCACCGTCAGTGGAATATCTCACGCCATTAAATGGTGAGGAGTTGTCGCGTTGGGAACTCGCGCCTGGTGATATTTTCATTATTAGTCCGGCCGGAAAAGTTCTGCGTTTGAAACGAGCCGGTGATGTGCTCGAACTTGCATGGCGCGAGCACTATGCTCAATCACATCAACTGCGGATTCTTCCGCTTGTGAATATGGATCGCGTTCACGCACTTTGCGAACTTTATAAAATTTGGGTTGAGGCGATTGATCCAGAAGATGTCGAAGTTGCAGCGTTTAAATTTATGAACGCAGTGAAATCAGGGATGAGCAAGTCGGGTGGCCTCACCATGCTTGACTGGGCCTTCACTTGTCACAGTTTGTTCCAGCCGAATGCTCAGCTCGTTGAAGAGTTCCAAGCGCAGCATGTCGTTCTCTACCGCCGTGGTTTGCTTGTTTCTTCACTGGCAGTTCTCTTCAGTATTGCTTGTGGGTATCAGGACCCGGTCTTTTTGCGTGAGATCTATCAGACCGCCTGGTATCTCGATTCTGGTTTGATTCATGAGTCGTTTACTTATTGGGTGGCCTTGGCCTGTCAGGCAGAAAGAATTCGGCCGGGCGAAGGTGGTAAATTTCTCATTACGCAAAAAGTGACCGAGCAAGAGCATGCCTTGTTTTTTACTCATCCTCGATCGAGTTACGAGAGAGCTCAAGCCGATGTTCAAAAGAAGTTTACCTTTCCTGAATTGCTCTTGAGTGTATTGCATCATCATGAAAAAAGTGATGGCAGTGGATTTCCTGAAAAATCATGTCTATCAGTGTTGTCCGATTGGGAAACACTCATGGTGCTTGCCGACAGTCTCGTAGATTACCGTGAAGAGGTTCTTGAGCAGAACCTCCGCCAAGGCTGGAAGGATCTGTGGAGTGTCTACCTCACAAGTCCTGTACGTGGACTGCCGGTTCAAAGTGTTGTCGATAAGCTCGTCAATTGGGCGCATGTTGCTTCTCCTGAAAAGGAGCAAGCCGCATGATTAAGATTCTTCATCACTCTGGCGAGATTTCTCCTGAATTGACTGCGTTCTTCGCTAAGCATCGCATGACTGTAATCCCACTCGTTGAGTATGAGACAGGGCTTGAAATTTCTCATATTTTGGTAAGTGGTGAGCAGGACTTCAACCTGCTTGGAAATATGTTTGATACCATGGCCAATGACGTCAGCATGGTGGCGTTGTCGGAGGTAAGAGAGCTAGCCGATTTCGTGACGAATAATGGCCGCCTCGTGATTGATCAAAGCTGGCTTGCGAGCCCTATGGGGCAAATCAATGTTGAAAAGTTCTTCTTGGGCCAAGCCAGTGTGCATCTCGATGAGAATTTCCCTTCCGTTAAAGAAGGTGCCAGCTTTAAAGTCACCAATCATTTGCGTATTGGCCTCGAGCTGGATCGTCTCAGCTCTTTCGTTCATGCGCGTGATGGCGCCGTCGTCAATGTCCGCACATTTGTTGATCATGCGTTCTACTATCTTGTGTATCTCAAGCAGGCCGGAGTCGGCAGTCTTCCAATTGAAGTAGATTACGGGCACACCGGAAAAGAGATGGTGGTTCAGATCCATCTTTCGGTTAGAAACTATGTTGGCGAATACCTCATTGATAGTTTTGGCCAACCAAGCGGACAGGATCCTATTCGTTATTTACTTTCTGTCTGTGCTCACAGCACAGACTTTATGGAAGTGCAGTATATTGAAAACGCCTCAAAGTTAGTGATCTCTGGATTGTGGCAAGACCGCACGGCCATGAGCACTCAACGTTTTAGCGGTATCTTGATTAACAAAGTTCAAACGAGTCGTCAGATTGAGCGTCAGATTGACCTTGAGATGAAACGCTTAACTCAAGTCTCACCTTCAGACGAGAAAGACACCGCAGAAGTCCTTAACAGCAAACCCTTGCCTGATCAGCTTCAGCGAATTGATGAAGACGTTTTTCCAGAAACTTTTGAGGTCGCTCAACCCGAAGAAGAATTTGTTCAAACGATTGCTGGCGGACCTCGCGAGGAAGAACACTCCCAAGTGATTAAGGGGGGAGTCGAAGAAGAGGAACTTGTTCAGAGAATCTCTGGTACGATCGAAGAAGAAATCAGTAAGCAGATCATTAAAGGCGAGAAAGTCAAAGCCGATGACTTTGTGACGAGAATCGCTCGTGGAATTGATGAAAAAGCCAAAGGTAATTGGGCGGTCAAATCATCAGGATCAGACTCTGCTACAACAGATAAAATTCGTGGTCGTTTGCAGAGCTATGCCAATAGTCTGGGTCAATCGGTGGATTCTTTAGGAGCGGAAGAGCTGCAGAAGTTCACCGTCAAAGAACTGCCCTCACTTTTAGCAGAATCGCAAAAGAAAGCGCCTGTTCTCGACGCCAAGCAATCGGCCATGCTTGTGCGTTTGCGCACACTTGAGTCAGAGAATGCGAAAGCGAAAACTCAACTTGATATTGCCCAGACTGAAATCAGAATTCTTAAAGAATCCCGTGAGCAAATGGCGCAAATTGAGCGCAAGGCGAAAGAAGCGGTTTCGTTGGCGCCTACAGTGACGGCCGAAGATGTCATGACGCTTGAGCAGAAGATGCAGTTAATGCAGAGTCTCGCCAGTGGTCGCAATGATCCAGCAGCTGAAGAGAAGATGAAGAAAATTCTTGAGCGTGAGCAGAAAGTTATTCAGGCCGCTCGCTTAGCGGAGACAGAAGTACGCAAAGCTAAGCTGGAGATGCAGCAGAAAGAAGCGTTCTTCACGCAAGAAATTGAGAAGGCAAGTCGTGATGTGAAGACTCGTGATCTTGTCGTGCAAAAAGCGAAAGATGGATTGGCAATTATCGTCGCTAAAAAGGACAGCGAGATTAATGAACTCAAAACGAAAGTTACCGCACTTCTGACATCTCAAGGAGCTGCTCAGCAGGCCGGCGGACAACAAAAGATCAAAGAGCTTGAGCAAGACAAGCAATCACTGAGCCGTCTGGTTGAAGTCTACAAAAATAAGATTGCCTCAATGGCGGCTAACTTAGAAAAACAAGCGGCCGGCAGCAATCCGAAAAAAGACGAAGATGTTCGTAAGATCACCATGGAAAAACAACGCGCAGAAGTGGCTTTGCAGGCCTTGCAAAAAGAAGTTGCGAAACAAAAATCTAAGACTGAGCTTGATCAGTCAGAGATTCAGCGTCTGAGAAGTGAAAAAGCGAAGCTAGAAGAATCTCTTCGCCAAGCGATGTCGAGTGCAGGGCCTACTAACGCTGCGGCTAGCGCTCGCACTGAAGCGCAGACCACAAAAATCCGTGAGCTTCAGCAGGAGTTGGCGCAGCAGACCCAGAAAACTGGTAAGGCAGATGCTCAAGTGAGAGACTTGGAGCATAAGGTGCTAGAAATGACAGCTGCGATGGCCAAAGCTCCTTCTCCTCAGAGCGACGGTGCAATGAAAAGTAAGCTCACGCAGATGGAGGCTTCCGTTAAAAAGCTCTCTTCTGACTTCGCGACTGCGACGAATCAACTGGGTGAAGCGAAGAAAGAGATCAATAAATTGCGCTCTGAGAACACGGCGCTTAAGAATTTGGCGGATAAGGCCAAAAAAGACGCAGAAAAAGCCTCTAAAGCGAAGCCTGGCGCACCGGATAAAAAGGCTTCCTAAAGCTTGCCTGAATCCCGCTGAAAGTTTAATCTTACTGCCATGCCCGGTTGGTGGAATTGGTAGACACGCCAGACTTAGGATCTGGTGAGTGATCGTGGGGGTTCGAGTCCCTCACCGGGCACCATCTTTTTTTCTTTAGAATCCCATTTAAATTCAAGACGTGTATTATTAGATTCATGCGAATCATCTTATCGTTTTTCTGTGCCTTCTTATCCCTAAGCTCGTCTGGCGCAGACAATCATGCTGGCAAAGATTCTATGAATGGAATCAGCTACAAAGAGCACAAAGATTTTCCTGAAAAATGGCCGTTAGTCACCATACGGTTTCGCAAAGATACCGGCGAAATGCGTCTGACCTACGGTAATGAGTTGGCCATGAAAACGCTGCAATCAGGCGCGATCAATTATCCTGATGGGGCGGTGTTTGCAAAAACCGGCGTTCACACCGGTGTTGATGAGCAGTTCACGAGCTCAGTTGTTCCTAAAGGCATTAGACGTTATCAGCTCATGGTTAAAGATAAAAAGAAGTACGCCAGCACAGGTGGTTGGGGCTACGCCCTTTTTGATCCCGACGGTAAGACATTTCCGGAAGAACCCGTGGCGGCCCAGAACGCCTGTTATGCCTGCCATGCTTTAGTGGAAAACCGCGGAGATGTGTTCTCACAGCCCTTTTCATTTATCGAAAAAACAAAAATGCCCCAGATCAAACAAATCGCCCAAACGTCGGCAATAAAATTTGAATGGAGGCAAGTGAAGAAGCTTCCCAAGAACGTGGCCACCATATTACCTGACGAGCATAAAAAGTTGCGTTGGCTGGCGCATAAGAAATTAAGAGAGAACGTCTTTCAGGGAACGCTGGATGAATTAAAGCCCATCCTTGAATCCGAGTCCCGTGTGAGTTCAGCGCCCGTCTTATTTATGTCTGCTGATGAGAAAAGATTTGTCTTGGTCGTTCCTGGTCAAGACGATAACTGCGTAGGTGGAGGCGCCTTTAAAGTCTGGTCGACAGATATGAATTTAAAAGTGGTGGAAGAAGGGTACTGCACCCATGACTAGCTTTTTGTCCTTTGCGATGCTTTTAATTGTGGGATGTGCATCTGTTGCTAGTCCTCCAACGAACGCGATCATTCGACACATTCCCGTTGATTCAAGTGAGCAAGCAAAAAAAATTATTGAAAATCACGTGCGCTATTTACGAATGCTTTTTGAGCAGTCACGCGACCCGTATTATGGGACTCCCAAGTGGTCAGAGGAGTGCCTGAAGGCCAACGTGGTGGGAGAGAGAATGAATGCAGGATCATCCTTTTCTTCTGCTTCTACACTTATCCTTGATAGCAAGGGTACTCCTGGTCACTGTAAAGGTGAATCTCATCGCGTGATTATGCTGTTCTGTTCCGGTGCAAAAGAAGTTCAAGAAATAAAAATCCCTCATCCGCTTCCTGCCGGATTTACTGAAAAAAGCTTCTGCATATGAAAATGAGTATTGGTTTGTTTTTTCTAGTCCTCTCCCTCTTTGGGCACGCTAGAGGTTTAGAGAAATTCTGGAATAACCAGCTCGTTTCTGGATGCTATGTGCTGAGTATGAAAGACAATCTCATTAGCAATTTCCCTGGGAAATTCTGTGTCTTCTTTGATGACGGCAGCTTTGTCAGTGCCTCAGATACCCATTTACGTTTTATTACAAAAGACAACGAAGTGAAGTGGGAGATTCCTGGGTATTTTCATCACCAGCTCAATCTCTCAATCGATGGCACAAAAATCCTGGCGTTGGGATCAAGAACTTTTCCAATAAAAAACAACGGTATGTTTCGCTCCGACAGGATCATGATTATTGATTTGGCGGGAAAGATTCTGCACGAAGTAGATTCGGAGCAAGTTCTGAAAGAGACGGGGGTTCGTTGGTTAACCTGGGAGACCACTCCTGCTTTTCGTGAAATCACGGGAGCAGGGATTGAGATGAGTCATTTTAATAGCTTTTACGAAATCCCGAGAAATCCCAACCCAGCTTTCAGGTCCGGTGATTTCATTGTGAACGGTCATTCGCAGGGGATGTTTGTAATCTCCTCTGATTTTAAAACATATAAACAATTGCCGCCGCTTCGTATCGCTTATTCACATAATACCCATGATGTTCAAGTGAACTCACGTGGAAATCTTTTGGTATTTGTGAATAGGCATACGGTCCGCCTATTGGAGAATTCCTTTTCGACGGTCAATGAGTATGACCCGCGAACCCAGAAGTCAGTGTTTGAGTTCTCTGCGACCCCTAGAGAACTATTCTATTCTGAGTTTTGTGGAGGCGTTCAGGCCTTGGATGAGCAGCATCTTCTGATCTCGGATCAGCTTGCTGGAACCTATGTGTATTCATTGAAACAGAAAAAAATTCTGTCAGCGATTCGAAAGGCTCACAAGCTTAACGACACTCCAAACCAGGTCCAACAAGTGAAGTCCGTTGATCTCTCAAAATTCCTCACCAGTCGGAACATTAAGTTTTAGTTCTTCACACCTGAAGAGGTCCTGCGGATGGCCGGAACTTCTTGAGAGCAAGGTGTTTCCTCGAGAGAGCGCGCTATCGTTGTGCCTGGAATAGTCACGTGCTGGATGATTCGTGCAATGTGGCGTTGAACCACACAGCTCTTATACCAAGTCTGAGAAAATGTTCTTTGGTTGGCGCCTGTGAAATACACACGATTGCTTCCGGCACGAACTTCACCACCCCAATAGAGAGCTTCAATCAGATCCAAAGGATTTAAGGAAGGCATCTCAGCGCCGCTGGCTTGGTGGTAATGCTCAAGAAGTTTAGTCATAGAAGGACCCGCATTGTATGCGGCCAGGGCCAACAGCCATCCTGTATGAAGCGGAAAGTATTTTGACTGGTAGGTCGTTGAGCAACTGCGGGAATAACGTTCTCCGCTCGTGTAAACTTCCTCCGCTTTCATTTTGGCGGGGATATAAGTCTCAAACAAATTCTTAATATTGCGGGCCTTGAACGGAATGCCATAAGCGAAGTTTTGGCAGTTGCTGACGAATGAAGAAATCGCTTTAAAGCGATTGGCCTGCACCGCCGCAGTTGCGGCCGGGAATTGGCCAACAACCTGATTGAGGGTGATGCCGGCAAAATCGTTTGCCTCAAGTCTGTATTCTGGGCGAGTGCCAAGTTTGCGAAGTGCTAAATTATGAAATGGAGCCACCATGCCTGGAGTGACAGTATCGCAAGTCATCGTTGGCCATCCTAACTGCGCTCTTTCAGCGGCAGGTAGAGTATTCATGCCAAGGCACCATTCTGAGATATTCAGCTGGCCGATACCGCATGAATAGTTTCCACCGTCAGATGAAATGCCGAGATCAGCAAGAAGGGATTCTTGTGTAAGAGCACCGACTAAAATTTGTGGTGGCATCTGGAGTTGGTTAGCTGACTCAATAATTTTCGCAAGTTTTTCACGAGAAGATTCCCCACCTTTTGAGGTCATCCAAGCGATCTGAATTTGCAGTGGGGTGAAGCTTCCTGGTGTTACGGCTTCACGACGAAGATTCTCACGTGAGCGACAGACTTTAAGGTCTTTAGAGAGTGTGGTTTTCCAGCGGTTAATTTCCGCATCAGACATGCCAGCCGGAAAATCATCCCAAGGGTTATTCACGCGGCTTAGGTCGAGGCATGGGACGCCTTTAGGAAGCGCTTCTTCTGGGCATAGTACCGTTGGATTTTTCCAATCAGCGTGGGCCACATGAGTAAGGGTAACGAGCAAAGCTGCGAGAAGAGTGATTTTCATGAAGCTTAGATATGACAAAAATCCAATTAAGGAAAATGGAATTTTTGCGCAACGCGCATGCACCTGGGCCACTTTGCACTAGATTCATCTCGCACCTTGCGATGCATTATGTGCTGGATAAAATGTTCATTAAGGATGGCACACGTTTTGCTCAGGTAATCCCGTTCATATTAACTTTCGAAGGAGCACCGATGAAAAGTTCTGTTTCTAACGTTTTGAAGACTTCTGTTCTTACCTGCGCTCTCGCAGTTCTTGCTAGCTGTAATGGCGGCGGCGGCGGCGGTGGTTACACTGGCGGCGGCACTTCAGGCGGCGGTACTGTTGGTGGAACCAGCGGTTCAACTGTTGGCGGCACGACGGGTTCTACTCTTGGTAACTATTCATCGGCTTACGTTACTGTTGATCAGTTCGTATCTGCCTTGAACAACATTGAATCATCTAACTATCAGTCTTATGTTGAGCTCTACACTAACGAAACTCTTCGTACGGCAACTCCGGGCCAAGAAGACTGGTTTGTTATCTACGACGATCGTTACAACGAGCATAAAGCGGTATCACTTCAGTACATCCGCGCAATCGTTTACTACGACTACTACTCAAACACGACAGCTCTTGCTGAAGAATTCCGCGCCATCGAAAACGATGACATTTTGAATGGCGATCTTTTCGGTGACTACTGGGGTGACGATTACGAAGTGGTTGATTTCGACTACTGGACTAACACTTACGTAGGTCGCAACTCTGGCTTCGAGTACGAAGACGAAGCAGCGACAACTGACGTTTCTTTGATGACTGCTGAAGTTCAACAGAAAGAATTCATCAAGAAAGCGGCCAACATCTCTTTCGCTTTCAACGTGGGCATCGAGACTTCATTGTCTCTCGTAACTTTGGGTGAGAAAGCTGAGAAGATCCTCGGCAAATCAAACGGCGAGTTGACTCTTGCTGACCAAGCAGCTTTCGCATCTGACCTTCAACGTCTTGCTGGTGTGAGCCTGGCGGAAGTGATGGAAGCGTCTCAATCTGAGCAAGCTCAGTCTGACCTCGTTAGCAAAATCGCTGACAAGATCGGTACTTCAGCAGCGAACCTTGAGAGCCGCATTCTTCCAGAATTGTTCGGCGTAGAACTCTAGTCTTTTAAGATACAAAATCTATCGTATCGTGGGCCACTCTTCGGAGTGGCCTTTTTATTTGTGCAATGCGCGTGCACCAGTCACACTTTGACTCCAAGAAAATCGATATCAATTCGCACCTTGCAAAGCATCAAGCAAATGATAACACGTAACGCATCGTTGGCATCTTTTTTGCTCAAGTAAATCTGTACGCAAAAATCTACTGGGAGTGATTATGCAAAGAATTTTAGTTCTGTTGGCGTTAGCTTTGTTCGTTGTTGCATGCGGTCATAAAAAAGATGCGAAGTCTTTCGAGAGAGCTCTCGAAGGTCAATCAGGTCAACCGCACTCAATCGTTAAGCTCTACACCGTAAAAGGTGATTACGTAGTTTATAAGAACGACGTAACAGGTGAGTTCTTGGCCTTCAATATGGATCGTTGGGATCGCGAAACAATGACGACTGTTGATCAGTTCATGGCAGTTGCAGTTGAAGGTGTGGACGTTGTTCGCAACCTCACTTCACAACGTGAATGGGTAGAAAGCGGTCACTGGGAAGACGTTTACGTAACTGACGAAGACTACGTCTACGACGACTTCTGCGATTGCTGGGAATGGGA
>JAUKPS010123237.1:0-18993 GCA_032273165.1 Chlorellidium tetrabotrys
TCCGTCGTACTTTATCTACATTGATAAAGTTTAACATCTTGTCTTATTTATAGCAGACTAGTTTAGTTCATATCTCTTGTACGCTTTGGACAATCTTTGACTTTGCCAGTAAAGCAGCCTTCTAGGAAAAATGAATCAGCAGAACCCGAAGGTTGGAAGAGTACAGGTGTTCTCATGATGAGCCTTGATCTCCGGTTTAAAGTGCGATAAGACTTGACCTGAACACTGGAAAATGTAGAAACGTCATTAAAATGGAAAACACATCAGAAATACATATAATAGAATAAACAATTATTAATAATTATTTTACAATGAACTTTTTCTATTATTATTATAATTTATTATTTTTTAGGTAAGAATTGTTGCGCTTTCTTCCATGCTTCATTAACTGCGTCCTTTGTAGATGCTGCGGGAGAAGGAGCGGAAGAGGAAGTATTAACAGAGTTACCATTAGATAATGTTATATATTGTGCTTGTAAACGATAAAGTTCTTTTTTAGCATCCTCTTTAGTAGTAATTTTACCTAATTTAACGCTGTTCATTAATTCATCAGTAATTTGTTTAACTTTTCCAGTAATTTCAGCCTTTTTAGCATCATCTTCTTCAAATACAGGAGTAATAGATTGTTTTAATGTACTACCTTCCTTATCAACTATCTTAGATGGTTTTTTAAATATATCTACATTTTTTGCAGGTATAGTAATATTGGTTCCTCCTGCCCATTGCCAAGTGGAAGGACTAAATAATCTCCAATCTTTTTGTTCAGCAATAGGCAAGGTTTTTTGTTTCTTATATACACCGAATAATTGTTTTTCAAATGCATCCGTATTTAATTTGGTAATAGAATCAGAAAGAAGTAAACTATTTTTCTTTCCTTCTGCGGTGGTAGTCACAGAATTAAGCATATCTTTTAATTCTTTTTCATAATCACCATTAAACATTGAACTAATTTTTGAAGAGAGTTGAACTTTATTAATTCCGCTAACATCTGCATCTGCCTTAATTCCATATGCTAAAATATCTCTACGAGTATTTTCATAAAGACTAGTATCATTAATCATACTTTTATTCGCATAATTAGTGATAGCATCACGCATAAGTGAAATTCTATTATCATTAGCTTTACCTAAATTTCTATAATTATCTTGATTTAATGCATCTAAAATAGTTGGTACATCTTTTCTGTCTGGTGAATTATCAAAATTACCTCGGATTTGACCTAGATCAATAGCTTGTTTAAGTGTTTGAAATTCATCACTTGCTTTAGATGATAACACTGATTCCGCTTTGGTGCGAACCTTAATAGCATCCTCAGGAGTCATCCAAGACATTTCACCAGTACGAGTAACTTCTGCACCTACTACTAAACTAGCTAACTTAGCTTCTTCTTCACGACGATTAGCTAATCCCTGATTATACACTCCATCAGCGGTTTTAATTCCATTACGAATTGCATCTGGAATTTTATTCATATCTCCACCTGCTCTAGCAAATACTCCTTCGACTTTACCTGTATTAAAATCATAAGAAACTAATGCATCTCTTTGATTGGAAGAAAGTTGCATATTGTTCTGCGCAGCCATAGCATCCACACGTTGTTCATGCTGTAATAATTCTTTTTGGAGTCTTACATGTGCCTGTTCTTTAGTGAGAGTTTCACCTACTGTTCCTCTAGTGCCATATCCAACAGAATATTGAGCATAATCCCATTTAGAAGTTGGTTCAAATCCTTCCATATTCTTAATAAAACTAAGATATGATTTGTCTGTGGAACCATCAACAGTTTGATAGGTTTCTAACTTATCCAACACATCACCGGGATTATCCAATACTTTAGCATCAACAGAATCTAATTTATTATTATATTCATATTGATGGTCAATCTTACTAATCTGCGCACCATATTCAGCATCTGAAATTAATTTTGTATTCTTTGCTTGTAACAATTCATCTTTGGCAAAATCATACTGTTTTGCGTCAACATAAGTTTGAACATGATTATTAACATCATCTATCATTCTTTTGTTTAATAAATTATTTCTATCTTGACGAAGCGCATCCACTTGGGCAGAACTAAAAATATTATCTTTATGCCCCTGATTAATAATAGCATCTAATGTGGTAAAATCACCTGTTTGATAAGCACGATCTTTTTCCGCACCTAATCCACTCATAAAATTACTACTTTTCGTTTTAATAGAACCTGCAAAAGTATTAGCTGCTAAATTATTGCTCCAATTCTGGTATTTCTGATCAAAATGTGCGCGTATTTCTGGATCAGTAGGAGGATTTAGATTATAATTACTATATAAATTATTAGCGCGATCCTTTGTATATTCTTCCCATTTATCAGGATTATCTTGATTTTCTTGCTGCCATTTTTGAATATTAAGTTGTTCTTTATCGAATGCATCGCTCTGATTAATAAGAGAATACATATCATCCATTTTACTACTTTTGTCAATTAAATTAGTTTTAATTGAAAATGCTGCTTTTCCAACATTTTGTAGAGCCTCACCCATTCCTGAGTCTTGTATCTTAAATTGAACAGGGGTAAGGGTTTGATCACCTGTATTAAGTTGCGGTGCTCTAGGTTGTAATAATATCTGTGCCATTATAATTTATATTTATAAAAATATCAATAATGTGTTATTTTCCACTCGCTAATGTACTATTGGTTGCTGTTACAGTTGCTCCGCCGTTTCCATCACCATTTCCTTTTTTGAAATTAAGTTGACTTGCGCCGGTTAATAAGTTTGCTCCACCGCTTATTAATGCAGCAGTTCCTTGCGCCTTAAATTGTGAACTCTGTTGTTGACCTAATGCTAACGCATTACCCGCTTGATATGTTAATTGATTTTGACTTAATTTGCTTAGATATTGATTATCATTTAATTCCCGTTGATTTTGTGCCCATGAATCTGCTTCGAGTGCTAATGCTGTTCCAGTTCCAGCCATAACTCCACTATCAGCAATATTGGCTAATTGTGTTGCGCGTTGTCTCTGTTGTTGCATAGCTAAACGTCTCTGATTCTCTTGAAGAGCCTGTTGCTGTCTCTGTGCTTCTTGATTTAAAGCATTAGATTGAGCTTCTGCATTCATTTCTGCTTGCTTAGCTTGTTTCTGACTTGTATCATAACTAACATATGAACCTGCCGCACTAGCAATTAACCCTGCTATAGCGATATATGTTCCAATACCAAAGTCATTTAATGGGGGTAATTTAGTATAAACATTCCCGAATGTTGCGGGCATTGGCATATAAAAATCTAAAATATCATTATTCATAAAGGTATTTATTATTAATTAATTATTAATCGGCATATAGCACCATCATTAGAATCCACGATAAATCCGCTCTTTTCTGATTCTTTTGCTAGTCTTTTATGAATAAAACATCTTATCATTAATGTTTTATTTCCAGTTAGTTTATCTAATTCAGTAATAAAATCTTTAATAACTGATAAAAGTTTTAACCAATATGCACGCATTTTGGCAGCACTTGTACCGGGTTTGGAGATAAGATTATCTAATTGAATAACGGGGACTCCCAGAATAGTATAAACCCATACGGCTAATACAGGTTCACTATTGTTAACTACTATAAAACCTTGGTGGCTTAATAAAGCTGGGCAAAATTGAAGTTTACGTCTCTTTGCCCAACTCTCTATAAGACTATGGTGAAGGTCTTTATTGTATGCTATTACTGTTAAATTGTTCATATAGTTAATTACCTGATATTTCAGCTTTTAAGATTGATCCAAGAATATTAAATGGTCTAGCTTCTTTATGTGTAATAGCTAATAGTTGATTACTATTCCAATCAGAGTTACAATTTTGATCAGTAGTTTGTCCAGTATAACTCATATCATGAGTTGCAGATAATGGTCTAGGATAATCAAATGATAAACCATATATGAAGTTCTGATAATTAATATTTGTAGATGAATCAGTGATAAGCGGTTTCAATTCATACAAGTTCTGAGCATCAGTTGGTGAAGCAATCTGATTATTATAAACATGATATTGTCCACCATAACTTCTCCAAAGTTTTAAGGCAATACGATTCAATCTAGTTTTTCTTCCTTGAATAGAACCATTTTGTAGTTGTAATTCTAATCTTGGTGGAACATAAACACTATAGATTGGTAAACCTGCATTAATATTTGTAGGATTAGATGTTCCAGATAATGTGAGGTTTCCAGAAGTGATAAGATTATTAGAATAATTATATCCATAACCACCCCATGAAGAGTAATCAACTGTTCTATTTTCTAATTGGTTATAACCAGTATAAATTGTATTTCCCGCTGAAACATAACTAGATGTTTGAGTGCTCATACAATCCAAGTATTTCCATGTACTTTCATCATTAAGACCACTCCAAGGAGAGCCGTAAACAAAGTTCATAATATCAGGATTAAAACGTTCAACATAATATTTATATGCCCCATTTACAACACGTTTAATAACAAACCAAATTTCATCTACTTGCTGCGAACCACCATAAATAGCAGCAACACTGGTAAATTTATCAGGATTATCAGATATAGTGGTTGGAGTAGAGTAATACTTAGCTCTATCGCCAGTAATGTGACGATGCCATGCAGTAATATTTTGTTCACGGTCATATGAGAATCCAGCTAATGCGCCTTTCTGTGTTACTGCCCATAGGACAGGTTCTAGATTGGTTTGATATGCTGCTTGTATGAATCCATCTTGGCTTGCATGCTCTGCTAAAAGAGTCATATCTGGCGCAGTGTAAGCATCATCTTGGAATCTATATGCATATTCTCTGAGACGTTTATTACCTCTTTGAATATACAGTAATGTATTACCTGTAACAACGGCTGGGACGGTGGAGCATCCATGTCTAACTGTTAAACGAGCGCGAATATTTGTTGCATTAATACCAGCATCATTAATACCAGAGTCAACTGTGAAGATTTCCCCTTCTGTTCCAACAATTAGAGTCTTATTAAAGCTTCTTGCCCATAAAATTTTATTAGTAGCAGTACTACCAAGAGTAATATCTAATGCATCAGTGTCAGTAGTTCCTAATAGATAAGTATAGAAGTTTTCTTTTTGACTTCCCCATAGTCTTCCCGGTTCAGCAGCAATACCTCCCCACCAAATTCTTGATTCGTGATAAGCAACTGTTCTAGGATAACCTGTTTGTGGAGAAAATGCAGGTGCTCTATAAGTTGATGTGGGAATTCCAATCAAATTTGATGGACAAATTTGATTATTTGGAAGCAAAGGTTGACCATATACAAGAGTTGGGCTTACATAGGTTCCAATTTTGAATGGAATATTGATAACAGAATTAACGCTTTCTAAGCGCATAGTTTTGTTACCACCAGAAGATTTAGTACAGTTAAGTCTATACCATGCTCCTACAACTGGCGCAGAGTCGCTATGAGAAATATTGTTATCCGTTGCATTTGTTTGTGCCCAAGTATTGATGATTTGCCAATTAACATTATCTAATGATTGCTCAAGAGTTAATGTGCCTATCGGAGCACTGCCTTGATCCCACATAGTAGAAACAAGATAATCGCCCTGAATAAATATTCCAGCCGTTGGTCCTAATGGAGTGTTAAATGTTGCAGTACCTAGCTCTAATTGTTGATAATTTGTAGATACCCCAATTGGTAATACCCAAGTATTATTAGTTCCTGCGGAAGTGAATACATTTGTAGTGGATTGTAATGCATATTCAACAGGAGTAGAACCTGTATCAACGATATTATTAGTAGGAACTAATACCCATACTCCTGTCCATGACACACCAACACCCGGCTCATAAAAATACGATGCAGAAGAAGAATGACTATTAATACATCTATAGATTTTTCCTTTATTAGATACAACAGTACCAATAGTATAAAAACCATAGGAGACACTCCATCCACCTGCAACAAATACTGAACTTGTGCCAAGATTCCAATAATTACTCCAGTTTCCAGTAGTTACACCGGGTTGACCTGCATTAGAATTACTAAGAAAAATAGGAGTATGTGCAACTGAACAAGTATATAAATTATTACTAGAGTTAACTGTTCTGTCACCAACTGCATATGTAACTAATGTCCAATAAGTTGTCCATGAGGCACCAGAACCGGGACGAGTAGTAGAATCACTTGTATGTGCTAATTTACATATATACATTTGATATGATTGATTCACATCAAAAACACCAACACCAACAATATAATTAGTAGCGGTTAACCATTGTGCATAAGCAATATCCCATTTACTATATTTGTAATTAAGAGTAATATTATTATTAACTGTATTTGGATCAAGAGTTGGAGCGAAATCAAATGGAACAGGTTCTAATACCCAATTAGTATCGGAATATTTACTAAGTCTTTGGGGAAGATTATCCTGTTGAGCAATAAATACTACATCATTTAACTGAATAGTTTGGAGGTCAAATAGTTGGCTGCTCAAATAAGGAGTTTTAACGTCAATATAATAGTTTGAACCTGAAAAAACATTCATCTTTGTCCAATAATCTGTAGCAGTAGGAGGAAGATTGAAGGTATTAACAGTTGCATTATTATAATACAAGTCAGTTGCACTTGTTGAGGGATTAGTAAATTTAAGTATATTAGAGTTTGTGTAACTGAAATTCGTCCAATAACTATTCCATCCTGCACCAGATGACGGGGCACTTGATAATATTCCTACATGATTAGTAGTAGCTTTAAATAATAAATTTTCGGCAGTAGGATAATAAACTATTTGATTTGCACTATAACTACCATTTAAAGTCCACGGAGTAGGATTCCATGTTAATGAAACATCTGTATCTTTATTAATAGTTAAAGGTGCAGCATTTTTCCAGATTCTTAGATTCTTATCAGTAAATTCCATGATATAACCATCATTAACACTGCGTTTAAATGGTTCTAAGCGTGCAGGTTGATTATCCTTGGTTGTACCAAGGTATTCTGTGCCGGGACGTTTAACAATTGCACCATAAGGTTTAACGATAAAATTCTCAAGTATTCTTGCACTTGATTTATATTTATCAGTTTCGACGCGAGCATCTAATTGAGGAGAGATTTCCCCTCCTGTTACATCAGATTGTAAAATATGAACGTCGTTACCCATTAATAAAAGTAACCTCCTTGACGTGCTATAATAACTTCTGAATGTTCATCCAAGTCTCTAAATTTCTGTCGTCCTTCATTAGAGTCAGTGAATGCAATAATTGGTTTTAACATTTGTTCATATAATTTTCTATAATTAACTCCATCTCCTGCTGGACCATTAATGGCTTGAGCAATATAACTAGTTAAAAGCATTGAAAACGCATTACAAAAATCATGAGGCCATGTAGTAGTATCAGTAACTTGTGCTACATATTTAACAAATATTTCAGGATCATTAGCCATAATAACACCTGATTCAAATGCAAAATTATCTTCTGGATTTTCTAAACTAATAATTCTTAATGCATCAGCAGGAGCATCAAATTGATAATTCCAATTATATACTGGAACTTTGGTAAATTTACCTGTGCCAGAAACATATCCAGTTGCATAAACACTATCATCTAATTTAAAATTATTCACATTAACATAGGTAACATACCAATAACCATTAACGTCAATTCCTTCAACATCTTCCATTAAAATTCTATCACCAGTGGATAATCCATGTGCGGCATGAGTCACTTTAACTAATCCACTACTATCCGTAATAGCTCCATCAACCAATGGATGATAAGTTGGTTTAAGTTTAACCCGTTTAGTAGCAAAATTCCAAGCATGAGAACGAAGCATTTCATCTCTTACAGTATCAAAAAAGCTTCTAATAATTATTGCTTTTTGATCTGTATCCGTATCAACATTTGTTAATGCTTGCCCACCAAGATTATATATTGCTAAATTGGCTATTTGTGTTTTAGAAAGTCCCATTATAATAATATTTATAAAAAATCACCAAACATAATAAAAAAAGGATATACTTTTGTGAAGTATATCCTTTAAAGATTGTTTAATTAGATTAAACGTTTGTAGGTGCTCCGAGGCCGTCTAAACCATTCACTGCGGCACTAAGAGCTTTACCGCCAGTAGTCGTATTACCAGAAAGTGATAGATATTGAAGGAATCGTGTAGCTATTTTAATAGAACTAAGTTCCTGTGATAAGGTATTACTATCGTAAACTTCGGTAGCATAAACTAGATTATTAGTGACTGAATATCCACCTTTTGGGGCTTCACTTGTACCATACACTATCGCACTTGAGTAATTAATTTTGGGCATTGTTTTATATAATTCTATTTACCATTTTTCGCCTTCACTTATTTTCTTCTATCCATAATTTATTATTAATTATATTAGATATTTGTGTTGGAGTGACATTATATTCTTTTGCCAATGTCACTCCATTAATTCCATTTTTAGATTTTTCTCTTATTTCTTTAACTTTCTCCCAATTAAGTTTAACCATTGGATGATTTTCTCCTGCGGTTTTTCCTTTAATAAATCGTGTATTCTTTCCTTTTTCTAATAATGCGATTTTGTGGTTATAGTTTAATGGTTTACCACGTTGAGCACTATTTAATGATATGTTTCTTTTATGTTCTTGAGATAATTTTCGCCCTCTCTGAACTTCACTAATTTTTCTTTTAGTTTCATCTGAATGTTTCACTCCTAAACTACTACCAGCGGCAGGAGCTAAATTATATAATTCTGTTTCAAAAATATATAATCCCATAAAGGATTGTTCCATTAAAGTTAATAAACAAGGTTTATAATATCCTAAAACTTTAAACATAAAATTATCTTCACCATACTTATTCCATGCATGTTGTAAATGATTATTACGATGTTTATTTTGATTTAATAAACATTTATGCACTTTGAAACGATTAGTTATATTAATAGCTTGTCCAATATATCTTTTACCATTAGTTTTATTAACTATTTCATATATCCCAGATTCCATATTCATATTTAACTATATCACATGTACATGAAAAACCCTACTAATTTCTTAGTAGGGTTTTACTTAATTTAATTTAGTTTATAAAAACTACTCGCTACACGCAACTTCAACTACTTTTTCGTTCTCGGCTCTGCACGCACCGAGATTCATCACAGAACGAACTGTAAGTGAGTGGCGAAGATCAGGACGAATATCCATGTAGGAAGCTTTCTTACCAACAGATAACTTGATACCTGATTTATGGAAGGCAAGAACCTTACGGGAACCGCCACCAGTAGCAAGACGAGTAGAATGGATGAAGTTGAATCCCATAAAGGTATCAATTTCAGCATTAACAAGCGCACGAACGGTATTGTAATCAGCATCACCGATTTCACCAGCGCGAAGCAAGTCACGTTTCTGAGCAGGACCAATCACGATATAACGTTCGTCCTCAGGAACATTGTTGCTATCAAGAATATAAGAAGCCTGACGAAGTTTACCAATGGTAAGACCACTAGAAACAGCAGAACCAGCTTCAACATAATCCACAGCCACTTTCTGACCGGAAGGAAGAGCATCGGAAGTTACACCGGTTTCACCGATATAACGGGTTCCATTAGCAGCAGCGATAATAACATCATCAATAGTGCGGCTAAAGGAAGCAGCAAAGTTCTGAATAGCTTCGGAAGTTGGAAGAACGATCTGAGAAAGGAAGAAATCATCATTTTCGTCAAATGTTTCGGTTACTTCATAAGGAGTCTGGGTGAGCCAATACTTGGTAAGATCAGTATCGTTATTAGGAGTAGCCTGTTTACGTGAAGAGATAGCAACGGCAGCACGAGAAGCCATTAGGTTGAAAGCCTTCTTAGAGCCTACGAAATCGGCGCGAGTTACTGCGTTTTGAATCTTACTAACGTACTGTTGAACAGCAAGATCAACGTTAGTTTGATATTGTGTTGGGTAAAATGTGTCAATGGCAGCCATATAGTTTTAGGGGTTGTTTATTTTGAGTTTGGGTTCAGAGAAATGTCTGAGGGCATGCACTGTGTACCGTGCGTCTTTGGAAAGTTATATTAGGTTTGTGGATTAGTACATTTCGAATATAGTTCCCATTGCTGGCAGTATTCTCATCGAGTCTCAAAAGTTCCCATTACTGGCTTTATTAACTAATAATATTTAGTATTTTCAATTGTTGTTTATTTTTTTCATAAAAAAACCCGTAGAAATTAATCTACGGGTTTTTATTTGTTATGAATTAATTATTCACCTTGCATTGCACCAAATAATTGTTTTAATCTTGTTTGAGCAGCCATCTGTTCATCTAATCCTTTTTTCCCCTGATATTCAGGACTGACAAGAAGTTTATTATATGCTTCCTTATAAGTTTGGGCACTCGAATTACTAGAGTTAATACCTTTATCTTCTTTAATAAATGATTCAACATTTAATAAAGCTTTAATAATTTTAAAATTATTACCAATTACCGGATCAGAAATATCCAGACCTATAGCATTTGCTGCACGATTGGCTTGTTGAAGTTTGTTATTAAAATCAGTACCCCATTCTTTCTTAACACTATTAAGAGATTCTTCATATTGTTTTGTCTGATAATCTTCTCCTTGTTTAACAAGAGATTGCATATTGCCATTATAAACATCCACTAATTCATGCATTGCTTTAACTGGAATACCATATTTAAGGGCAATTTCGGTCGATTTATCGGCAAGTTCAGCATTCCATTGTGTATCAGGAATATCATCTGGTTTATTAATACCATAAGCTTCTTTTTTATCAGGAGCACCAATTGCTTGTTTATAACTTGTCCACTCTTCGGGAGTAGCCGTTTCTCCGGGAATTTTAGCAGGAGTAGTTCTCTTACTGAATTCTTTTTCAAGACTTACATAACTAGCAATTAATGCTGATGGATCTTTGAATTTAGATAATGTTTTAGCTGAATCTTTAAATCCTTCTGGAAGTTTATTAGTCCAATCATTAATAAATTTACCATCATCTGATAGCAATTCACTAAATTTAGTGGCTGGGGTAGAATCAACTGGTGTTGTAACTACTGATTCAGTAGCTTGTGGGTTAGCAGAAGCAAGTAAAGATGTGGCTTGTGTAGTCGCAGCAGCACTTGTTGTTTCTGTGGTTTGAGCAATGTTTTCTGACATATATTAATATTTATTCTAAAACTCTTAATTATGAAAAATATTTAGGATTTATTCTATTACGACGTTTAATATATTTTATATTAAACTCTTGTTCAGAATGATTATTAAAATACCATTCAATATATTCAGGTGTCAAATCACCTAATTTATAATCTATTTTAGGTTCAATTTCTTGTTTAATTGGTTCTGTGATAATTTTACGTGGGCGTCCTCTTGGCATATAATTAAATTTTAGTGAAATCAACTTCTTGAGTTTGTGTAGTACTTTTAACTAATTCTTCTATAGGAATATCTTTATCAATAATTAATTTAAGAATATAACGCGAAACATTCTTTTCTCCATCACGTTTAGCTGCACTAGTTGGATTATCATTTTCTCTAGAAAGAAATGTAGGTGAAATTGGATCAGCTTTTGAAAAACAATCCCTAACAAAAATAACAAAATCGGGATTATCTAATAATCTTGTGGTAGAATCGGACAGTGAATCCCTTTCAATTTTTGAAAGGGGCTTGAAATATTTGTAGGTATCCATATAGAGATATTTATAAGAATATCTTTATATTTTAAATATTTTCTCTCCAATATTCGTTATTAATGATACTAGATATTTGACGTTGGGAAACACTATAGTCTTTTGCTAATACTTTTTGTGTAATTCCATTTTTAGATTTTTCACGAATTTCTCTAACTTTTTGCCAATTAAGTTTAACACTTGAACCATTTTCTCCTCTATTAATATCACTTAGTTTTCTTTTGGTTTCTTCTGATAATATTTTACCTTTAGCGGATTCACTCATTTTTCTTTTAGCCTCATCAGATACAATTCTACCTTTACCCGCTTCACTAATTTTTCTTTTAGTTTCTTCTGTAGCTATTTTACCTCTATTAATAGCACTTAATTTCCTTTTGGTTTCTTCTGAATGTTTCATTCCTAAACTACTACCCGCAGCAGGAGCCAAATTATATAATTCGTTCTGAAAATTATAAGAATCCATAAAAGATTGTTCCATTATAGTTAATAACTCTTGTGGATAATATCCAAGAATATTAAACATAAAATTATCTTCACCATACTTATTCCATGCATGTTGAAGATGATTATTACGATGTCTGTTTTTATTTAATAAACATTTATGTGTTCTAAAACGATTAATTATATCAATAGCTTGTCCAATATATCTTTTACCATTTATTTTATTAACTATTTCATAGATTCCGCTGTTCATACAACATTATATTACATCATTCCCTGCTGTTGAGCAAGATTTTTGATATTCTCCGGCCCGGCAACTTTCGCTGTCTCAAGTAGCATTTGCTGTTGAGCTTGAGCCTGTTGAGCTTGAGCACGTTGAGCACGAATCTGTTTAACTTCTTCATCATCTCTGATATAAGCTGCATCAACACCTGCATTAAATGAGGAATCTTTTGCCCATGCATCCCAGTTCCAAATATCTAAAATAGATGGATTAGATTGAGACATTGCCATTAATCTCTGTAACTGTTTATCACTTGTGGTATTTTTAAGTTGTTTGATTGCTAATGCAAGTTTACCACTCATTGTAATAACTGGATTTGGAACTGTAGCATAACCATTTTGAACAATTTCAATTGCCTCTTCTGGTGGAGGAGGCAACATTCCATTAACACCCCAAAGATTAAACATACGTTGAAGCATTGGTTCAATAACTTCGGAAACATCTTTATCAAATGCAGGAGAAAGAGCATCTAATTTTTCATTAACTAATTCAATAACTTCTGTAGCAGTTTTTTGATGTTCTCTACTAGCTAACATCTGCCATAGATCAGTAAAGAATTTGCTTTGAATCGCTTTTCTACGGGTATCTAGACGTTCTAAACCAATCTGCATATTTCCAGTCACCTCTAACTGTCTGAAAGCTTCTGGACCACCAGAATTATCTTTATAATAATTGATAGCTTTAGAAGATGTATCCAAAGTTCCTTCAAATGTATCAGGAACAAGCATAGGAGGAAATACTACTTTACCTGCATAAATGTCGAGCATTTTCTGATAATAATTAACTTGTCTTACTTCTGGAAGAACACTAAAACCGGGACCATATCCCCAGCCTTTATAAATACCATTCCAGCTTAACCAGCGTCCAACATGGAAAGGAAATGTATCATATCCACTTTCTTTAACAATTGTTTTTGTTGATTCATGAATATAAATGGATGCAAATGGCTTCTCTGTTGTAGGTTTAATTGCATTTGTACTTACATTATGTGCTTCTCTTGGTTTACATACATGAATATAATCTTCTTTTTTAGAACTATTGTTATGTAAATCTTCAATAACACATTTAGGAAGCATATCTTCTCCAAATTGAGCAACTGCTTGTTTAGCAGTAAGTTGAATTTTACGAAGAACTGTATCAACTAGTCCCATATAATTTTCTTTAATTACATAACTAGCTACTTCAAGATTTTCAAAATATGTTTCACCTTTATCACTTACTTGAGAAAACATAGCACTTGTACCAAATGCTAATTTATCAATTAAAGATTCATGTCTCTGTGTATAGAAATTACTATTAGCTAAATATTCATTACCTAAGCTAGTACATTCTGCCAACCATTTTCTGATTGCAGTATTATGTTTATATTTTCTAGTTGGTTCAAAACTAAACCATTGCATTGATTTAGGAGTAGTCCAGTTCATTAGTCCAGCCGATGCTGTCAAAAGGCTATCAATACCAGTAGTATCATATAATTTTGATTCAAGTTCGGACGGCCTGCTTGATTTTCTAGTAATATTAGCTTTATGGGGAATGATGTATTCTGCAATATTTTGCCATTCTGCATCTAATGAAACACGTTCATCAGACAATCTTTTAAATTCTGATACTATTTCAATCGCTTTTGGATCGTTTTCTGCTTTATTAAATGAAGTCATGTATATATTTACAAAAATTTATTAATTATTGAAGTTTTACTGGATTTGGCGCAGAACTAGCTAAAAGATTATTCGCTACACCTAATGTTTGATTATTAGAAGTAGTTCCTAAATTGGATAGAATAGTTTTCTTTAATCCTTGGCGTAGGGCAGCATTATTATTAGCCTGTTGACCTTGGCTGGCGTCGGCCCTGTATGGTGCGGGGCTCGGAGCGGGGAGTGGAGGTGCCTTAGGACTTCCACCTCCATTACAAAGTGGTCTATCATCTACAAACGATAGCATAGCAGGAGAAGGATACCAAAAATCTAAAGAATCTTTATTCATATTTTATATTTATAAAAATTAATAATAATATGATTCTTTAATTCTTCTTTGGAATTTTACTCACTAATCTTTGATAATTATAGCTTTTATAAACTCCACGACGATAACATGTTATATTTTCTGGAATAAAATCTATTTTATTAACTAAATCATCTATTGATCCTACAATAAGATAAATGAATAAATCATTACCTTCACGTTTAGCTAATCCAAATAAGATATTTGATACATATACATAACCATTTTGCATATAATCAGCCATAATTGTATCAAAATCATCGCCATATGATTCAATTAATTTAATTGCTTTAGTTAATATTGTCATATTAAAAAATAAAATCTCCTTTTTGTTGTTGAGGTCTTCTTAATCTATTACTAGTACTTACTGCATCACGAACTAAACCAAGTTCTTGTGCTTCTGCGATATAACGAGCAGCATCTGCAAAGTTTGAATATATATCATGTAAAGGTTCGCCACTTTTACCATTTCTTCTATAATTCTCTAATGATTGGATTAAACTTGGTAATGATTCGCCATCATTACCAGTAAAACGATCATTACATTTAATATCAAACCATGTCTTAGGTAACATACTTCTAAAAGTTCTAATACCGTTCCACAATGTATCACATCGTTTCAAAACGTTAACTGTTTTCGAATTTAATCCTGCATCATATAGGTAAGATATATAAGGTTTGGCATTACCTTGATCCCTTCTAGCAGCATCATGTGGAAAGAAATGTTGAGCAATACTTGTATTAAATTCACGTTCCCATCCTCTAATAACTTCTGTTACTTTACTTGCAGGTGTTCCATTGGTAGAAAATGATCTATGCATTAATACATCTCTACCACATATTTGAAATAAAATACCACAAGTTGCATCTGATACACCTAAATCCCATGCAGTATATAATGGATATTGTTCTTCAAATGTGAGTTTTCTAATACGACCCTGACTTTTTAAGGTTTGCATTTGGGGATAAATTGTTCCAATATTAGTGGAACGAATAGATTCTTCAAAAATACTAGGATATTGGCTAAACATATCATCACCAATTTCTCTTCGTTTAATTTGCCACCAAAGTTTCTGGTTAGGAGTAACTTCTATACCGTGATTAACATATAAGTCGGTAAAATAGCTCTTAGTAGATTCATCTAAATCAGTTTCATGTACTTTAGGTAGAGAATATGAGGGATGCTGAAACCATGGTTTAAAAATTAGCTTATATTCGGTCTTTTCGAGATTCTCTTTTCCAGAAGTTTCTAGAGCAAGCTGTAGTAGGTCATAGTATACACCTGTAGCGCCTTCTGCGGTTGATTCAATGATAAGAGTGCTGTCCGGTGCAACTGAGTTTAAAGAACCTCTTTTAAGCTTTGCAGCTCGATCTGGTGCTTGTGCGGCTAATGGTCCAAGTTCAGAAATCCATAATAGATTTGGACTTGATCCCATTGTTGAGGTGGATGCAGTAAACGCTGAACCATTAGAAAATCTTAATTCGTGTCGAGATTCATGTGTTAGTTTAATTCTATCCTTTATATTAATCCAAATCTGTTTAATAACTGGATCAGTTATATATTTCTCAGAATTATACCATGCATCAGAAATCATTTGGAGTTTATCCATTGCGCCTGTTTCTTTAAAATCTACTACTGAACATTTGAAGTTTTTATTAAACAAACAAGCATCAAGACATATCAGTGCAAGTAAAGAACTATACCCTATTTTTCGACATTTATTAATAATAACGCGATTATGCCAATTATCTAATAATTCTCTTTGAGCTTCTCTTAATTTAAAATCAATGACAGTTTTCCCATCAACTTGAGATTCAGGAATAATAGTATATAAATTATCAAGTCGAAAAGTTCTATCTTTTAATTTTTCGTAAATTTGATTAGAGGTTACTGACATTTTATTAATTAAACAATTTATCTAAAGCCTCAGAGATTCTAGGATCAACTGCATGATCAAGTTTTAATCCACCACCTAATTCAATTTTTTGATTCAATTGTTGCGCAAGTTGAGCATCTAATTTCATTGCATTAAGTCGTTCTTTAACTGGAAAAGATGTATCTTCGTAAATTCCTCTAAGTTCTGCCCTTTTATATTCCAGACTCATAAATATTGACTTTTCATATTCTGCTTTGAGTTCGGCTAATTTCGCACTTAACCTAGGATTTCGTATCATGCGATTACATTCAACATATTTTGATTCAGTCTTCCATTTACCTTTTTGTGAATCTTTAAAAGCATTATTAAATGCTGTAATCATTGTGTTTCCTTGTACAATGCCTTGTAAGAATTGTAATTCTTGTAATGTTATTTCTGTTTGGGAATTATCTATTTCAGGTTCCATATATCAATATTTATAAAAAATTATTATTTTTTAAGAATTCTGGAACATCTTTATAAGTTTTCAGCAATGGATGAGAGAAATGAACATTATCACTCTTTTGAAAGTTAAGTGTAGCTGGAATAACTTGAAGGTTAGATTCATGATGATAACCACCTTTAGAAATTGGAATTATATGATCTACATGATGAATTATTCCAGTACATTTAGTTAATCTAGCGGATAGTTCATAAAATGTTTTGATGAGATTATCATTCCTATCTGGATGAAGCTGATTCTTTTTTAATGCCTTACGTTTTTGAGATTTAGCATTAATTTTATCTGGATTAGCTTTAGCATATTCTTTATGATATTCAGCTATTTTTTCTTTATTAGCTTTCTGATATTCAGCTTTTTTTTCTTTATTAGCTGGATAATATGCTTTTTTCTGTTCAGATATTCTATCTTTATTAGCTTGATAATATGCTTTTTTCTGTTCAGCTTTTTTTTCTTTATTAGCTTGATTATATGCTTTTATCTGTTCAGCTATTTTTTCTTTATTAGCTTGATAATATGCTTTTTTCTGTTCAGATATTCTATCTTTATTAGCTTGATAATATTCTTTAGTCATAATTTAGTCATCTAAGCTGCCTTCTAGATCATCTTCAATCATTTCTTTCATTTCTATTTTATGTTGGAACCGTGCTACCATGGATAACAAAGCTAATTCATCTGCTTGTGTAACGATATTATTAATTAAATGAACGTTTCCTTCTAGGTCAGTGGCAAATATAACAAATGAATTAAAATATTCTTGATTTATTGATTTAACTGCTTTACCAACTTGTTGATATTTGCGCTGATCCTTTTTCATATTAAATATTTATGTTTTATTTAATATTTTTTCATTTATCAATCTACTTTAGATGATTAACATATTCTCGTAAAGAATTAGTACGATTTAACCATCCTTTTAAAAAACGGATATTCTTACCTTTTGAAATAGAACGATAATATTCTTCAAGATGATTTAATAATCTTTCTTGTGTTTCTTTGGCAGGAAGAGTATTAGCCACTTTAATAGTGTTTGGACCAATGATTCCATCAGAAGTGATTTTAAGGGCATTCTGGAGCCAATGAGATGCATTTCCTTTACCAGTATTAACACCGATATTACATACTGTCTCTCCTAAACCTATTGGTAGTTCTTCTGCTTTTACAGCATTCCAGTATTCATTCCAATAGATTTCTGCTGCTTGTTTTTTAGTTAATGTTTTAATATTAACTTTGGGATGTGAACGTTTATCTATTCCGAACTTCGTTTCTCCGCCAGAATCTAGAGGATCATTTTCATAAGTTGTGCCTTCCCAAATCATTAGCCATTCAAAGAATTTATTAAATCTATCGGTCATAATAAATTATATTTATAGAATAATAATTAATTCTTAAAATAATCACCAATAAGGTCTATAGATAAACCAATTATTGACCATAAGAATGCTAATAAGAATACTGATGAATAGATCAGATATGGAAAAATAAGAATACCTGCAATAATATAAAGTAAAATAATCATTTAAGATGGCAAAGAAAAAAAAAAACATCTTTACTGTTCAATAACCTTAAAGGCTGGCAGCAGAAGTCATCGGTAAAATGGAGCTGTGTTATTCATTCTGCCCATGACGATTGCAGTTGGTGCACTAAACAGAAATAAGGGGTTCATTTATAAATTATATGACTTTTTATTCAATTTCATGGTTGACATTGAGCAGTTATAGATGGGTTGCTGGCGGCGACTCTCCTGCTCTCTGCAGCTGCAGTGGCAACATTCGGTTTTCTCTTTCCCATGTCACGAAAATCACCTTTGTCCATCATCTTCAATTTAGAACATAGGCATTGGAAATTGATTCTTTTGAAAGAGTATTACTGGCATTTTTAGCCTGGCCAGTGGAGGAAGAACTGACAGTTCCTTACTCTCAGTTTCACCGTAACATTTTCTCTCTGATTTATAAGTGAATCCATGTTTCAGTACAACGTGAAATTAATTGCACCAATTGTTTGTACAATTTCAGTAGTAGTTACTGCTGCCGATACACCACGACGATATGCTCTACCATTCATGACAGCATTAAAGCCTTCACTCATAGAGGCTTGACTGCCGTTCCATTGAATTCCAGTCACGGACTTGATGACTTGTGAAGAAACCCAAGTTCCTGAACCATCAGGTCCTTCGATAACTCGTTTGCCTGCAAGATCTTGCAGTGAGTTAATAGGCGAATTTGCCTTTACCACAATATG
>JAUKPS010123348.1:0-18967 GCA_032273165.1 Chlorellidium tetrabotrys
AGGCATCTAAATCACCAAGTTGACAGAAGCACACGCTTCCATGTATTCGTAGCTACACAAACGTAGAAGTAACTTGTGTCAAAAGCGGTATCACCCTTACGACCAGTTGAGGATGCAGTAGCGGGGGCAGCCTTAAAGGTATCTTCGATGATAGGCCGAACAAAGAGGGTTCCGTTATTAGCGGCACTGACTACAGCAGCTACAGAAATAACGTTGTTGGGGGAATCTGGTTTTGTAGTAGTCAATCCACCAGAAACTGTCGTGCTTGCATAGAGGATTACCCCATCAGTAAATGCTGAAGTGTTAATACCGCGAACCTCACCAAAACTTGTTACAAGTCCATCTGCACCATTGGCGATACTCTCAGAAGAGATACCCATAATGGTGTGGCTATCTACAGTGTTGTTGGCAATAAAGGGTGCTACAAGAAGGATACCACTATTACCAAGAGAGCCAGCAAAGCGACACACTGTCCCAGCAGCAATAGTAGAGCCAGTATTGTTTCGGACACGATAGTAAGTGTCCTGACCAACGTGCATAACAACGTTACCGCCATTTAGTCCTACAGCAAGGGTGTTGTAGGTAGCGTCCCAAGTCAGTTGACCATCGGTGGGACTAACGAGACCGTTAGCAAGATCAAGGGCGAGGTAATCAACAGACTTGAAGAGTTCTTCACGAGTGATCTTCTTCGTAGTCGCAGTAGAGGTGTCTACGATAGCAAGGACATCATTCTGTGCAGCATCAGCACCCGTAAGGGCAGTCAAAGCACTAATCTTGGTGTTAGGCATTGGGGACAGCCTCCGGGTTTACTTCTTGTGTGGCTTGCTGTAGTCTTTGTTCATAAGCACCCTTGTCAAAGTCAAGTTCTGCAATGTTCATCAGGTTATCAACAAGTTCTGGATGGTCTTTGACTTCAATCCCTGCACCATTGAGGTTACGAAGGAAAGAAGCAATTTCACGAAGGTCATGAGGGGCAACGTCCCCTGCAACCAACTTAGGCATAACATCCCAAGACAGGCCATTGAGTTGCCAGATACGTTCTACAAGTTGTTTGTTGAGAACATCTACAATATTATTGATGTAACTCTCAAGGCTACGAAGAAACAAGTCCGTCTTGGTCTTGGAGAGGGCATAAGAGCCACCACTAGAGCCAAGCATCAGGAACTCAGCCATGAGACTACGAGCAATATCGTGTTGGTAGCGTTTGACTACAGGGTCAATGTTGATAGACCGAGAGCCATTAGCAGTGATCAGTTCAATGTCCATAAGACGTTGATTGGTGGGCTTACCATCTGCATCTACATAAAGGTCAGAAGGAAGAAGTGCATATCCTTGATCATTGTTCTTCAAATCACGAAGGATACGTTCAAACTGTGACCTTAGATTGGTTTGGTCTGCTGAAGCATCTGAACTCAAATACTCCGCAGGCATACGGCCAATAGGCACACCATGAAGTTCTCGTTCAATAGCCACGGCTTCATAATTCTGAATCTTGTTGAGGTAAGTATAGCTGACATAAGCATTCCTAAGAACTGAACGACCAGAGGGATCATTATTCAAACTTGTAGTTCTATAGTAAACAGACTTTTCAACAGGGATCATTACGGGGAGTTTACCCCAAACAGCATCTTGGTACATACCCAAGACTTCACCAGTAGACTGGTTAATCTCAAATCTATCAACAGTCCAAGGGGCACGAATGGCAATCTTCTTTACGCCAATACGACCATCGTTGAACTTGGAGTTCTTCTTGGGGCTACGGAAGTCTCCTTCACGGCGTTTGTAGATAACCTCAAACCAGCCAAAACCATAAGTCAAGTAAGAGAGGGCTTCCGAGATGTGATCGTCGAGGCTTTCATCCATGTCATCCAGAACAGATTTAAGGAAGTCAGCCTCACGTTTTGCTTCTTCACTGTCGTCAGCAGGCTTGATTTTGATTTCTACATCTCGTAGGGTTTGCTCTACAGCGTACATAACAGAGCCAACAATCGCATTATTGTCGCGCATCTCTTTGTACTTCTGTATGGCTTTCTTACCCTTAAGTTCTTGTAGGAACTCGTCAGCCCTGATGTCTCCATTATAGGTGTTCTTACCCGACACACCGAGCGTCATTTTAGCAGATGTTTCGGACAACTTATTCATAGGAGATTACTCTTCTGTAGGTTCTTGTATCGTTAGTCCATTCTCATTGAGAATATCCATGAAGTGTGTATGCGGATCACCAGTCACGCGGAAGTCATAGATCAGCACATCAATCAGAGGCTGGGTTTCTGGTGTAGGGTTCTCAACCATGTCGATAAAAGTCTGCGTCACGTCAGCACGGCATCCCCAGTGGGTCAGGACATTAGCAGTCATCAGGGGGACGCTGTAGGTGCCGGGGTCTGCGTCTACTGGTTGCCATCCCATCGAGGCAGATAGGTCGTTACCTGCTTGTCTGTAGGCTGCTGGTAGGATCAGGACTGCGCTGGTGTAAACTGTCATAGCGTGACTCCTGATGTGTTAGCAGCCAGATAGCTTTCTGTGTTGGTGATTTCAGTGGCTGATGCAGTTTTACCTACAACGATGATACCGTAGTCCCTGCCGTTGAAGGGCAAGCTGGCGTTGTTGCGGCGACCGATGAATAGGGGGTAGTTGCCGAAGTTTCCGGTTCCTTGGTCTGTGGTGGATTGTGCCACTTGGATGCCGTTGATGCGGAAAGTTGCTATGTCTCCACTGATGTCGCCAAGGCCGGTTAGAACGTTGGAGATAGGGGCGGCGTATCCACTCACAAAGTTGCCAGAAGAAACAGTTCCCTTAGATGTAAACCGATATCTTGCAAATCCTGCGTCAGAAGGCGCTTGTAGATTAAACGTCCCATTGTTGGTGGTTGAGATGGCTGAAAGTTCCGCAACAATCCCTTGTGCCGCATCACTAAGTTTCCTCACCCCAGCAAACACGCTCATTTTATTCGTCGCAGTGAAGTCGATGGACGAGGTAGAGAAGCTGTCGTCAGTGCCGTCGTACTGGACATAGTGGACGGTAGCTACACCAGCCTCAGTAACGTCAAAGGCAGTCCCTACGCGCTGGTAATTGGTGGCGGTAGAGCCAAGTTCGAGTTGAGCCAAGGTAACGCTTCCGACGACCGTTAGCGTCAGGCTTGCGGCTGTAGGGGTGAAAGTCAGACTGACCCTATTGCTTGCGCCAGTGCCCACCAGAGGCCCTGCTGTGGATGCCCCAGTGAGTGTGACAGTACCTGTTCCGGTGAATGCCAGAGTGTGCGCTACGGCTGCAACAGTAAGGCTCTGGGTGGCCATAGTGTCAGTTGCAAGGAGCAAATTCCTCCGCCCAGTCTTAGGCTCAATCCCGTATGTGGGGCGGGCTGCATCCGTGGGGGCTACTGCGTGGTTGCCTCGTCCAGATTTATCAAGTCTCTTTCCAACGGTCTGTCCCGGTGTAGTCACAGGCGTAGTACCAGCGCGGTCTTGGAACATGGTGGTCAGGTCGGAAGGGTCTAGCCAGATGCCTTGCTCACCAGCAGAGAACAGGGAGATAGGAGAGAAGGTACGAGTAGCAGAAAGGAGTTGCCCTCTAAGGGACAGGGAAAGAGCAATAGAGGGCATCTTAGTTAATCCTTAGATAACCAGAGAGTGAATACCAGTGGCGGTAGTACCAGTTGCTTTGATCCGAGTAACACCAGCGCAAGTCACATAGAAGTTAGACGGGAAGGTGACTGTACGATCAGTGCCCTCTACGGTGAAGACTACAGCACCACCAACGGTAACATAGAAACCAATGACTTGGTTGTTGGCAGTTGCACCCATGTTATCAGCAGAGTTATTTGTAGTAACTGGAATCCAGTCACGAACCATTCCAGACGTGAGGTCTACATAGTTAGCCATTTTTTTTCTAATTCCTAGATGAAAGACCTTTCGCATCGGAATAGGCCAGATTGAGTTCGGGTTTAGCAATACCTTTTAGGGCGAGTTCAGTAACGGCCCAGACCATAGCATCAAGTCTGTCAGGAGAACCAATAGAACCTAGTGGCTCCCACTGGACTAACTGGTCCTCTAGGGCATCAAGACCTCTAAGGTGTTTGACTTTACCACGTTCATACAAGGAGGATACTGGTTCTGCCCTAGCAAACTTACCCCTAGAGGCATGTACCAACTTAACGGGGACTGTTTCATCTACTGTATGAAGGGTAGAGCGGACCATATCTCCCCCTTGATTCCTCTCAGCCACAATCTTATCGGCTTCATAGAGGTTATAGAGAGCAATGGCCTTAGTGGCCCACCCTTCTGGCGTGTAGCGGTCAGTGGCATCCTCTAGGATGCAGCTACAACCATTCAGGTCGATACCAGCTACAATGATACCTGTCATGTCACTCTCAGCATTGGAGGTAACAGCAGGGTCAACAGAGATGACGACACGAGCAAGGGTCTTAGCGAAAGCTACAGGGTCATCTACACCCTCCACTTCGCACCTAGACAGAAGTTCCCTAGTCCACAAGGCACCAGAGGCTTCATCCATAATCTCAGCGTAGAGTTCCTGACGCCCAAGGCGAGTACCCTCATACTGGTCTTTAACTGCCTGAATGAACGTTGATGCAAGGTTGACAGAGTTATCAAAGGTAGAACCATAGGTCACTACAGACTTGGGGTTCTTCAGAATATCGCGGACAAGTTTAGTAGGTCTGGGGGTTGTAGTCACACAGACTTGAGGGTGCTTACCTAGACGAAGCGTGAACTGTAGCATATCCCAAGTATCACGGTCCTTATTCCATGCAGCAAGCTCATCACACCAAGCTGCCTCAAACTGAGGACCACGGAGACGCTCTGGCTCTTCAGCAGAGAAGAACTGCACATAAGCCCCATTCTCCCACGTCAGGAGACGCTTTGTAGGTGCCCACAATGGATTGCCTAGCAGCTTACCCTTATGGTCCTTATCACCCTTCCAACAGCGTGCTAGGAAGCCAGACTCCCCATTAACCATAACTCGTTCAATATCAGAGTTTGTAGCAGCAATAGCAGCGATACGCTTAGTACCGTTCTTTACCTTAGCCCTAACCCACTCAACACCAGCACGGGTCTTACCGAAGCCACGACCAGCATTGATAAACCAAGTATTCCAATTACCCTCTGGAGCGATCTGTTGGGGTCTAGCCCAGAAGGCCCAAGTGTAGATAAGTTCTTCTGCTTTATCAGGGGGCAGTTGAGCCAATAAGGAGACTACATCCTCACCCATAGCCCTAAGATCATCAGCATGGATGGGGAGGCCATTCTTCTTGGTCATGGTCATTTGTCAATCTTTAGGTTTGGCGAGGGTGGATGGGATCGAACCACCGACGACGCAGTTTTGGAGACTGCCGCTCTACCACTGAGCTACACCGACGCATCTGTTACAAACCCTAGATCAATCTTCTTTGTTGTCCGAGGTTTCGTCACTCTGACGTTTCTTACCAAGCAAGGCCAACAGGTCATCAATAGCACCTGTGTCTTCTGCGATGTCTTCAGGTTCAACTTCTTCAATCTTGAGGGTAGGATTCCAACCAGCACGACTACGGAGAAATAGTTCAGCAGCCTTTAGATCACCACCTTTAGCAGCATTGATAACTACAGAACCAATCTCTTCTTGGATGGAAGCCCTAGAGGCTGCAATATCATCACGGTAAATCTTGTAGAAGGTTTGGTATGACTTGGGGGCGTTCTTCATTGTAACTACAGAATCGAAGATGACTCTCATAGAGACTCCAGCAGAGATGCCAGCCCTAATCTTAGTAGCAATCTTCATATCATGGGGTAGGGATTGAGCAGCCATCTGAATTACTCTTTCTTAATTGGCAGTACTATTGTATCTGACTACAGAATTAGGAAGAGACTACTTAGTAAATAACCCTACATCGGTAGGTGCAACTACAAGAAGGTTGAGAGTTGTTCACCTAGTTGAAAGGCTATTATCTAAGAGGTCTTATACTATAGTGGGTAGCCTAAGTCGCAGCAAGCTGCTTGGATAACTACAAAGAGGAGGAGAAAAATAAAACACAATCTTTGTACTGGTAAGCGGATATACTATAGTTCCCTACTATAGTTCTCTACTACAGTTCTAATCCAGATACTTTGTTTTTCTTCTCTTTCTTCTTCTTTGTTATCTGTAGTAGGATTCTATAGTTATCCCCCTACCCCCTATCTATATATAGGTCTGCTTTTTGTTCAATCGTCAAGCAAGATTTTGAACTATTTTCACACTTTCTGCTAACCCTATAGAATCTAACGAAAGAATTATTTGGATAAGTGCCTAAAGATGCACAAATGTCACACCTTAAGTATCTTTACCAATACCTACATTTTGTAGTCACAAGACGAATGTCTCAAAACCTTACGGGGTCTCTACTATATGTAGTATTAAGCTGTGGTGTCAGACACAATTGAGTTGAAATTTTTTGTTTTGGATTTTGGTAGGGCAACCCGACCACCCCGAATCACCTCGGTATAATCCCAAGGGTCCCAACCCACGAATCAATCCCATTGTCAAGCCCCTAGTATAAAATACTGCCCAGGCGTGGTAAAAATAATGGTTTAGTATTAAACTAATACCAAAAGCGGCATGTCTTAATATGGTTTAGTGTTGAATAATCAATAGTGTGGTAAAATTGACACAATAGGTAAGATATTGATGCGAAAGGATTAAAATGGTTGCTTATATCAAAAGTTTATGGCAGGGGGGTGATTCGCCACACTAATGTTATACTATAACATAACCCCACGTTCCCCATATCCCCACGAATCCCGTCCCATTTTCACCATGTAACGTTTTGATAATGAGGTATTTAGATACCCCACGCTAGGACGCCATAGGAAGGGCAAGGCGATAGCGTAACGGTTGCCACTGATGTGGGTAGCTACGCAATCAACCTTGCCCCTCTGGTGACGTTCCTATGGCGTCTCAAACGGTAAAAAGACATTCGCGGACAATACAAAAGTGCCCTTTGCGATACTCCATAAAAGCTTTCCAGCCTTCGCAAGCCCTATCTGCCTTTATATTGGCGAATCCTACACGAGTTGCCTTTTGTGTGGCGCTTGAGGTTATGGATGGGTAGCACTCACCTGTTGCCATGTCACGGGCTATACACTTGCAATCTTTTGTTCTGTCCAAGCGAAAGCCCATAGTTTCAATCTCGCTTATGTATTGGCGCAAGGTGACAAGCTTGCATCCCGCTTGGATCATTCTTGTGACTTCTCTGTCTAGGCTATTCATGCCGTGACTCCTTTTACCTTGGGCAAATAGTACTTTTTAACCCAGTCAATCGAGTCTTGCGTCATGGGGCGGGTTGGAACCTCATTTGATCGGCCATTGCTTGAAACAAGCCAATTCTCTACATCATAGTACCAAAAGGTAACATGGGTGGACTTCCAATTGATCCGGGTTTCTTTTACCTCAAGAATATTGCCGGAAAACTTGAATGATAGTGCCATTATTAGGACTCCAAGTTATCTAATTGAGTTTGGGCAAGGTCAATCAACTCTTCTTTCGCCTCTTCTACTACATCCGCTACCGCTTGATAGATTACCCAGTACGCAACAAGGCAAGCGACTCCACCGAGTCCGCCACTCTCGAAAGCATCTTGAATGCCCCCACAATCCGAGGCCATAGACTCCGCTTCATCTACAAGAGAGCTAGGCAACATTGCGCACAATTCGAGAGCCTTGCCGTGATAGATTACCCAGTCCCAAAAGTCGGCGCTTTCGTGCGCACAATCTCCAGACTCCACACTTTCCACACTTTCAAGGAAAGCCTGCCAAGCTTCTACCGTTTCCACTTTAGGCAAGTTAGGCATATATTCGAGAGCATCAGCTTTTGCGCGTTTGATTAGGTGCGAATAGGAAATATCTGACATGATTTATTCCGCTTTCAAATTGATAACTACCACGGGATTCGACGGATAAAGCCGATTCCATTTGTCGCGATAAGATTCCGCTTCAGACCGCGTAAAGGCAAGATTGCCAATACGATTCAATCCATCAGGATTGCTTTTCAGTTTTACAGCCAAGCCCCAAGTTTTCAGATAAGCTCCCATTCATTTCACCCCTTTGATGATACCGGATTCCATTGTGACATTGGCGAAAAATTCCCGCCCGATGCCTGTTATATGTGGACGATTGGCGACGGTCAGAGTCCCATTGTCTTGATACTCTGGCCCAAAAAGACTCGTCTCAATATACTTGAGCCGTTGACCAATAGACTCTTTAAGTACCTTTTTTGACGGGTATTTGACAACAAGAGTCATACCGATTCCCCCGTGAAATAGGCAAGATTCCAGAGATCTGTTATCCCCGATTGATCAATAACAAAACGCCGCGCCACATTATCAAGTTTTAATGAGCGGATTTTGCCACTAATAAACCATTGACTCGCAAACAAGTACATCACGCCATCATTGCAGGAAACAACGTTCAAGCGTTGCGAGAGTCCATCACATTTTCTTTCCCATGCAATATCAACAGAGGAAAGCCAGATTTCGGCCTTTGTAATAGTCCAGTCCATTTTAGAGTCCTTTCAGTTGGTTGTGAGAATTGCCAGCAAGGCAAAACCTTGGAAGATTGCGACAAGTAAGAGGGGTTCAAGCATTGTCTTGTTTCCTTGTCTTATTGTTTCGATGATTCTTTCTACCAAGCTTGATTCTGATTCGCAACAGGTTAGTCAATTATTTCACTCTATTCACTTCTTTGTGATGCAATAAGATTCAGTCTTGACTTTGTAGGCGAATCAATATACCCGCATCTGCCCGTGATTCTATATATCCACTATAAAGCTTGCCCGTAAAGATTCCCTATTGACAACAGGCCGAATCACATGCTATAAACGAATCACATCGCAGCACTGCCTCGGGACCGTCTCATTGATTCGGTTCGCAAAAAACACCGAGAATGGACAATCAAAACTTTTGTAACACGACAACGTGAGTCGGGTATTAGTTAATAATTCACTCTGAATTAGTAACGTTAATAAATCATAGTGATTTAATAACTAATCACGATAAACCCGATAGAGATTAGGCTGTTAGCGCTATCACGATAAACCCGATAGAGATTAGGCTGTTAGCGCTATCACGACAATTCCGGTGGTGTATACGGTATTAACATCGTTTTTCTGGTGGATTTGGGCAAGGGGTGTTTTTCAAGCTGTTGATGCCTGACCCCCCACAGTGGAAATGAAGGGGTTTACCCCAGTAAGGGAATTGTTCGTCAAGACCCTACCGAGGGAATTTTGGTTCCCGATCCTACCGAGGGAATTTGTAGTTTGTTTTTTTTTTGGTAAAGACTACCTACAGATTCTTCTTGACTTTACCAAAGGAATCGGTCTATAAGCCTTTAACGGAAACAGGAGAAACAACATGACCATAACCACACTTAACGCTATCCGTGCAGCATCACCTTGCCACGATGGCTGGACAAAACTTCTCAAGCACCTTGGGAAAACCTCTGCTGATGATGAACCTTTGGCCCTGCTGACTGTGCTGGATAGCAATGGCCTTGATGATGCCTTGTGGGTTCTGGACAATACCGAATGTGATCCACGTCTGGCTCGTCACTTTGGTGCTTGGTGTGCGGAGCAAGTCTTGCCGATCTTTGAGGCTGCTTACCCCAATGACATGCGCCCCCGTAATGCTATCGTTGTAGCTAGGAATGATGCCGCCACAGAAGAAGAGAGGGCTGCTGCTGGGGATGCTGCTAGGGATGCTGCTAGGGATGCTGCTGGGGCTGCTTTTGCTGCTAGGGATGCTGCTGGGGCTGCTTTTGCTGCTAGGGATGCTGCTAGGGATGCTGCTGGGGCTGCTGCTAGGGCTGCTGCTAGGGATGCTGCTAGGGATGCTGCTGGGGCTGCTGCTAGGGATGCTGCTAGGGATGCTGCTGGGGCTGCTAGGGCTGCTGCTAGGGCTGCTGCTTGGGCTGCTGCTTGGTATGCTGCTTGGTATGCTGCTTGGGATGCTGCTAGGGATGCTGCTTGGGATGCTGCTAGGGCTGCTGCTTGGGAGGCGCAGGAAGTACAACTTCGCAAGATGTTGATGGAGGGGTTTTGATGGAAAATGAACTGGAGACGAACATGACGGAGAACAAACCTAAAACTTCCACTAAAGAAGCTCTTGCGCAGACGCTAGACAAGCATACTGCTTTTGAGAATGTCCGTGAACTTGGGCGGGTCTTTGTAGAAGCCTTGTTTGCTGTTGATGTGAAACCAAAAGCAACTTCTGAACTAATGAATGGTCTTGTAGCTTATGAACAGTTGGACCTAAAAGGACAGTGGGGTTACATGGACGAATCAGTTGACGTTGTAATGAATGCGGTGTTTGAAGAGGTCTTGATGTGGATTGAGACAGATAGTTATGAATCAGTTCTGGACGCGAGGGAGGCAGGGAATGGGCCTAAAATTGACCTACAGCACCTTGCCCGGTGCATACGAAACGACGGCAACCCCGACTTCACCTATATCGGACAACACTTTGGCGTAACTCCGGGATGGGGTGACCTTGCCGCAGAGGTGCTGCGCCTGAGTAAGATCAACACGCAACTCGTTACTGACTTCAACGCAATGAACCAACACGGGGCAAAGCAGGACAACCGCATCACCGCCCTTGAGGCGCAGATCGCGGCGGCGGACAGGCTGGCGGCAAGCTTGGCAGACAATCTGACGTGGGTTTTGCCGATGGCCAAGGGATATGCAGCCGCCAACCCGCATGAAGTGAATAGGCGGATTGTTTCCGGCGCTGAGGACGATTTAGCCGCCTATCGCGCGGCAAAGGGGGAATGATGGACGATCTGATCAGCCGCGCAGATGCGGTAGCAATCATAAACCGGATTGTAATACGGCATGGGATTGTTGGTCTGCCCGTTTGCATGGTGCAGGCAAGTGACGCCATCAACGCCATGCCCGCCGCCGCCATCCACAAGGGGGCTAAGCCATAGAAAAGAATCATTGCATCTCCTAGACTAACCGTGTATAAACTTAACAACAGCAAAGAAGGACTAAACAAATGACTGCTTATCTCTCACGTACTGTAGTAGATGCTTTTGTCACTGGCCGTAAGGTCAAGGGACAGTTTGCTACTGTCAAGTTCATCAAGCAAGATGGTTCTTTGCGGGTAATCAATGGTTGCTTCGCTCCTCTTAGTCATATCATTGGTTCTGAACGGGGTGTTATGCAGGGAGAACAGATGAAGGCGCGTGGACAAGTACCTATCTATGACGTACAAGAGAAGAGGTGGAAGAGCTTCATGCTTGATCGTGTAGTAGGGTTGGCATAAGGTACCCCTAGATGGAAAACCAACTACCTCACTGGCTACAGAAAGAGTTGGAGTGGCTTGGGTTGTTTGAGGTAGACGCCCAAGTCATACGACCAAAGAACAGATACCTACAGGAAGAGAAGTCTGTGGTATGGAAGCCAGCCTACCCTAACCAAGAACCACCATTCTGACAGGAGATGCCACATGAACACCGTAAATAACCAAGAGTATACGATTGACATCCAAGACCCCTCCAATGGGAATGATGTAGTTGTCACTGCTAAGCTGTATTCAGGCGGAGAGTATGACAATTATGTAGATGAGGGTGGTTATTGGTCTGAGATTGTGACTGAACCAGAGTTTCATGACTACAACTATGTAGATTTGGAGACTGAAGCATTTGGTATATTGCCAAAAGAATGGAAGCCTATGGTAGACCTTATCCTACGCAACATCTATTGGGACAGGGAGCTTAACCGTTGATGGAGACTATTGACTACTACAAACTCTGTAGGAACTATGCCTCACGATATAGGGTATCGCCTGACCAGCGTGAGGATTTAGTACAAGAGGGTTATCTAGCCTACCTAGAGTGTGTAGATAAGGGGTGTAGTGACCCTGAGAGGATTGAAACAAGCATCAGACAAGCAATGTATGACTACACCAACTTCAGGCAGAAGCCTATCGAAATACCCTCAAATAACAACCATAGGGGCCTCAAGAAGCGTTGGGCTACCCTAGATAGCCTAGACACCCTGACAGCCACTGAGAGGGCCTTGTACTTCGCTCTGATGGGGGACTACGTTAACCTAGATGAGTTAGACAAGGAGATGCTCTGTGAAGGCTCCCACGAAGACCTTGTTGAACTTGGGTTAGCTGTAACTAAGGCCCTAGACGAACAAGAAGCCTCTGTGTTCAGGAAGATTGCCCTACATGGCTACGAGATGCACGAGGTTGGAGATGCTCTTGGATGCTCGAAACAGAGGGTAAACCAGATATACCAAGGTGCCATAGAGAAGCTGAGAGAGATACTTATGTGACATCCTAGCAACACTTTGGGTATACTTTTTGGACTGCTTGACGATCTAAGAAAAAACAGACCTTATAGTAAGTAGGGACTATAGTTCGTAACTATAGTTTCAACCTATAGTGAAGACAAAGAGAAGAAAAAAAACACATCCTTTGGATAGAAACTATAGTAGGAATCTATAGTACCAGATTCTTGTCTTTGTTTTTCATTATTTTTGTAGTTACTCCCCAAAGGGGGAAACATAAGGATGGAACTATAGTATGTCTGAACGATCACATCTACCATGTCCAGATGACAACTGTGGTAGTAGCGATGCCTATAGTTGGAACGAAGAACGTAAGGTTGGTCACTGTAAGTCTTGTGACTTGGGTACATGGGAATATAAGGATACCCTATGGGCCAAGAACGGTAAGCATGGCAAACCTTGGATACTAAAGGAGAGTGCAGACGCAATGCAAGATGTCTTTGAGACTAAGCCTACAGCCAAGAGTACAGGTAGTACAGGTGGTTTCTATGGAGACTTCCGAGGGATCAAATCTCATGTCCGAGAGTTCTATGGGGTAAAGCAATACCCCAGTCCTAACCGTGTAGAATACAAGTACCCTTCCGGTGGGATCAAGGTTCGTTACACTGATGAGAAGAGCTTCTCTGTCAAAGGTCTTGGTAGTGATGAACTGTTTGGCATGAACAACTTCCCTTCTGGAAGTAGCAAGTTTGTAGTTATCACCGAGGGTGAAGAAGACGCTATGGCTGCCTACCAGATGCTCTCCCAGAATGGCTACACAACCCCTTCAGTGTCCCTGCCTTCTGCTACCCCCAAGAAGATCATCTGGGAGAAGTGCTTCAAGTGGCTAGACAGCTTTGAGAAGATCATCCTATCTCTTGATAACGATGGTAAGGCAGATCACATCAAGGAAACACTGTTTGACCTGTTCCCGAATAAAGTCTTTGTTATGGACCACGGGACAGTCAAGGATGCTAATGACTTCCTCCTACAGGGGAAACAGAAGGACTACCGGGACGCTTGGTGGAAAGCCAAACCCTACTCTCCTGCTGGCTTTGTAGTCTCTGTAGAAGACTGGTTTGATGCCCTAGAGAACGAAACACCTTACGAGTACACCCCTACCCCCATCAAGGGATTTAACGATGTAAACAGGGGCCTAGTCAAGGGTGGTATCACTGTCTTCAAGGCAAGCCCCGGTACTGGTAAGACTGCTATGCTTCGTATGCTTATGCACGATCTGGTGGTCAATCACGGCAAGAGTGTGGCAGTCTTGATGATGGAGGAGATGAAGTCCACCACTGGTCGTGCTATGGCTACCTACCAACTCGGTAAGAACGTCATGACCAAGGAAGATGCAGAGAACAACGGTGTGACTGAAGTAGAGGTTAAAGAGTCTCTTAGGACTGTGGTAGGTGATAACAAGTTTGTGTCTTTTGACATCAACCCACAGAATCCCGTAGAGGACTGTCTGAAGCAATGCAAGTATGCGGTATCTGTCTATGGGGCCGAGTACATCTTCATTGACCACCTACAGCGCCTAGCCTACTTGAGTGGTACAGAGACTGCTACATCTGCCCTGACTGAACTAGGGGTAAAGCTTACAGAGTTTGCCAAGCGTAAGAATGTGGGTATCTTGTGTATCTCTCACGTCAATGGTGATGGCAGGACTAAGTATGCTTCTTCTATCGAAGAGGAAGCCATTATGGTTATTGAGATGGAACGGGACAAGACATCCGATGATCCTAGAGAGCAGAACACTACGTACCTCTCAACCTCCAAGAACAGACCTTTTGCATTGACTGGTGCTTGTGGAATGCTTATGTATGATGGGCAGACTACAATGGTGTCTGAACGGTTTGGTGCTAGTGAAAATCAATCAAGTGTGTTTGATGACATTCCTGCGGGGAATACTATCGTCAAACTACGCAAAACAAGCGGAGATACAGATTTTGGCTTCTAGAGAAGATGTAGACGAGGTAAAACTTTCTGGTGAGACAGTTGATCTGATCGCCATTGATAGCCTCAAGTGGCACTATAAGGATGAAGATATGGAGCCTCTAGAACAAGAAGCATTCCGTATTGTGTTGCGGTACTATGGAGTATCTTTGTGATGGCTACTTGGCACTATCAGGCAATGAGACACGATGATGGTTTAGGTGTCTGGTATGGGATACATGAGTATTACCATCTGCCTAGCGGACCGGGTTGGTCACTGACACCTCTTCTTACTGGGGAATCTGTGGAAGAACTAAAGGAAATCCTGAAGATGATCGAACAGGACATTTACAAACACGGAGTTAAGGACTATGAAGTTTGAAGAATGGTTCTATCAGGACGAGACGAATAAGCATAAGCCAGTAAATGACTTCGATAGGGCTAACACCATGTACACCTTTGAGATAGAGAACTTCTTACGAAAAGCCTATGAAGCTGGATATGAACAAGGATTGAAGCACCGTGAATGACCAAGAAGAACTAGAGTACCTACGTAAGAAACTGGCGGTGTACGAGAAACTAGAGCGTAAACTTGTGAATATGTACCCCGAACACTCCAGCCAACCTTTCATCTGCTCCTACGATAGAAAAGGTTATCCTCCTGAGTATGTCAATGTTTGTCCTGCTTATGGTTCTGATGCCACCTACCACTACACACTAAAGAGCCTATACACACAACAAGGAGGTTGATGGATGAGGGAAGTTGTATTTGACATTGAGACTAATGGATTTCTTGACAAGTTGGATCGAGTCCATGTGGTTTCATGGCAAGACAACACCATGTCTGAACCTACCAGTGGATATGATCTTGAGTGTATCAGGGGCTTGTATGATGCCGACATCATTATAGGCCATAACATCCTACGCTTCGACTTGGATGCTGTAGCTAAGGTCTATGGTATCCGCCCAAGTGAGAAAACTATCCTTGTAGATACCCTCATCCTTGCTTGGTACTTGGACTATGAGCGTACAGAGAAGGGCCTTAACTATGGTCTGGAAGCCTATGGTATTACCTTCGGTGTACCTAAGCCTAAGATTGTAGACTGGGATAGTTTGACCCGTGAGGACTACACCCATAGGTGTGAAGAAGACGTTAAGATCAACATGCGCCTATGGCTGCGTCTGCGGAACAAACTGGTTGCTCTCTATGGTCAGAAGGGAGATGGCTCTCTATCGGATGATGCTATCCGTCTCATTCGGTATCTCAACTTCAAGATGCAGTGCGCTAATGATACAGAGAAGCAGGGTATCCGTCTGGACTATGCCTTAGCTACAAAGATGTTCACTGAGTTGGAAGCCTTGAAAGAGGTCAAGACTAAGGAACTAGCAGAGGCTATGCCCAAGAGAGCAATCACCAAGCTAGTAAACAAGCCACAGAAGCCCTACAAGGCCGATGGGACGCTATCCGAGCATGGCAAGCGGTGGTTCTCTACCCTAGCTGAATATGGCCTTCCAGAGGGCACTGTAGGGCCTCTACGGGTGGTCGATAGATATGAGCAAGGTAATCCCGACTCTGTACCTCAGATCAAGGATTGGCTCTATGGTCTTGGTTGGGAACCTGTCACCTTCAAGTACGACAAAGACGAATATGGTAATGAGCGTAGGATTGAACAAGTCCGTAAGGATGGGGAACTCTGTGAGTCAGTCTTGTTGCTCAAGGAGAAAGACCCTGCTATCGAGTACCTTGATGGGCTGACTGTACTGACGCATCGTATCGGTATCTTCAAAGCCTATCTGAATGCAGCAAAACAAGATGCTGATGGGGTCTGGTGGATAAGGTCTACTATTGATGGCCTTACGAATACGTTTAGGTTCAAGCACAGGAAGCCCCTAGCCAATCTACCGGGTGTAGACAAACCCTATGGTCATGAGGTTCGTGCTTGCCTGTTGGCACCTTCTGATGACCATGTGCTAGTAGGTGCAGATATGGTTAGCCTTGAGGACACTACAAAACGACACTACATGCAGCCTCTTGATCCTGACTATGTTGCAGCCATGAGCCAAGAAGGTTTTGATCCCCACCTCGATCTTGCACAGTTTGCAGGGGCTTGTAGCCAAGAGGAGATTGACCAGTACAACGCTGGAGGGGCTAGACACCTTAAGGCTATCCGTAAGGGCTACAAGGCAGCAAATTATAGCTGTGTATACGGAGTTGGGGCACCAAAGTTGTCTAGGGCGTTAGGGTGTTCTGTAAGTGAGGCTAAGAAGCTCATAGACGCCTACTGGGACCGCAACTGGTCTATCAAGGAGATTGGTAGCCGACAAGTGACTAAGGTGCTTAAGGACGGCTCTCTGTGGCTACAGAACCCTGTATCTGGCTTCTGGCATAACCTTAGAGCCATCAAGGATGCCTTTAGTACTCTGAACCAAAGTACAGGTGTCTATGTGTTTGACAATTGGTTGGCCTTTGTCCGTAAGGAAGATGTTCCTATGGTTATGCAATACCACGATGAAGGGCTATTCTACACCAAGAGGAATGACACAGAACGGTTCGGCCCCTTGTTCCAGAGGGTAGAGAAAGCTTTGAACGAGAGACTACAACTTAATGTCAAGGTTTCCTCTGATTGGAAGACTGGAGACAACTATGCAGACGTACACTAACCAGAAGTGTGACAAAAGAATCACACATTAGCTATATCTTCATAAGTGCTTAGAATCGCTTGACGATTGGCTAAAAAGCAGACCTATATAATAGTAGGGCAGTTAGTTCCCTAACTCAAAATAACCCCCGAGAGGAAATACCACGATGAAGTTTGACATGAAAATGGTTCTGGAATACCCCCGTGTGTTCGAAGAGAACTACGACAAAGGTGATCCTGATGCACCAGTCAAGTCCGCACAAGGGACAGTGGCTAAGAAAGGCGGGCAGACTGTTGTAAATGCCTACTTCACTTCTGAAGAAGATAAACAGAAGTTGATTGCTGCTGGTCTTGATCTGAGCCCAATGGGCCATGATCGCATAAAGAAAGGTGATCAAGAGTTTGGTATTGGTGAGTACATCAAACTGTCTCGCAACTACAAAGACAATCTTAAGGTCTTCGAGAACAAGAAAGGTGGAACCACCGAGATGAACTATGGTGGCCTTCCTAAAGTCCTCGACCTTCGTGATCCCTCTAATAAGAAGAACTGGATGGTGTCGGAAGATGGCTTTGTAGGTAATGGCTCTGAAGCCATTGTTCGCTTTGATATGTACTCTGATGGTGCTGGTCTTCGTCTTGAGGCTATCGCAATCACCAAACTGGTAGAATACGAACAGAATGCCACAGCGGCTGAATCAGAGTTTGCTGATGTCTGGGATATGTAAAGCCTAGACTATTGACCTACCCCCTAGAGCTAATCATATGGTTCTAGGGGGGGAACCAAAGTAAGTACAGAAACAAATAAGGTAAAGTAAATGCAAGTATCTTTGTACGCTAAACACGAACTTGACGTTGGTATCGACAACGAGGTGTGTGTTGCTCAGAATGAAGTAGAGTACCTTGGGGATTTTGCAGAGATTATCTTGCAGTTCACACGGGCAGTAGGATATAACTACATCAAGCAAGTCGTGTTTGTTAAAGACAACAATGAAGAAGTGGTGACTGCACGGTGACAAAACTCAAAGCTGAACTGATTGGTGTCACTAAGCTTCTAAAAGAACTGGAGGAAGACACCCCAGAGGGCCTTGTAGCCTACTGTGCTAGGGTAAGTAATCCGCAGCATCAAGACAAGCCTATTGGTAGTCTGTTTGACTATTGTATCCGTAATAAGCATTGGTCCATCTTCGAGATGGCTAACGCTTTGGTTGAAGTAGAGGCTCCTCGTGACATCTCCCGTCAGTTGTTGCGACACCGCTCTTTTAGTTTCCAAGAGTTTAGTCAGCGTTATTCTGATCAGATTGAGTTTACTGACCGAGAGTTTCGTAGTCAAGATACAAAAAATCGTCAGAACTCTGTTGATGACTTAGACAGTGTATTAAAAGGCGACTTGAACTACGAGAGTAGGGATATAAAAGAGCGATCAGAAGACACTTACCATTGGATGATTGGTCAAGGTGTAGCTAAAGAGTGTGCTCGTGTGATCCTCCCAGAAGGACTGACCATGAGCCGCCTATACGTCAATGGCACACTACGCTCTTGGCTACACTACCTCGATGTCAGAGATGATCCGGGGGTCACACAATGGGAGCATGTGTTGCTCGCAAGGGAAATTCGTAAGGTTCTTGAGCCTGCCTTCCCAAAGGTGTTCTCTAGTTTGATTGGCAAGGGTACATGAGTAAACCAGATGTAGTAAAGACCCTGCTCGTGGACGGAGACATTATTGGGTACAGGGCTGCCTTCTCTGTAGGTGACTTGGGTTATCCTTGGGAAGTAGAATCCAAGATAGATGACCTTATGGACTATATCATTGGAGAAACTCTTGTGTTCTCTAATGGAGATGACTACACAACATACATGACTGGCAGGAATAACTTTCGCCACGATATTGCTGTGACTGCTGAATACAAAGGCAACCGTAAGTCAACCCCTAAGCCTGATATGCTTCCTGTTGCTAGGCAGTACTTGGTAGACAACTATCGGGGTGTAGTTATCAATGGTCAAGAAGCAGATGATGCTATTGCTATCGAAGCTACAAAGAATGACCCTGAGACGACAGTTGTTGCATCTATCGACAAAGATATGCTACAGATACCTTGTTGGCA